>SKCR01032267.1:0-142911 GCA_019454045.1 Zanthoxylum bungeanum
AAGGTTGGCTTCTAGCAAAGAGCCATGCCTACCCAATTCTCCAGAACATGCTTACATTAATAAGCGATCTATATCAGGCGTAGTATACGTAGTATTGCGTATGTCGATCCAATATCAGATGTCACGTTCTAGGCCTGGGGCTGGAACTGTGTCTGCCCCGTACGAAGCACATGTCGAATGTCTGGTAACTAGTCTCTATAATCAGATATACATGACCTAGTCATAATATTTTGATGACTGCAGTACTTAAGAGTATTAGTACCGTATCCTACGTGACATCATCTCCACTATGACTGGAGTGATACTTTCGTCTTGACATCACACCCAACACACTACGATTCTCAATATACCCAGCAGAGGCGTACACAGAACCTGTTAAAGCCCTGGACGACCAAAACCAAAGTATATTGATTGTCGCAAGTATTAGCGGTGCAAGTCTCAGGTTAAGACCAAATACACCTACCCTGATTTCGGACTTCCAAAGACACATAGTCATACTACCAATGGAATTCCGATGGGGTCTATCCAGAGCGAAGCTGTTTCTCGTACCATCGATAAAACACAACCTCCTATTACACTTGCATGAGTATCCTATAACCCAATATATGATACTATGCCATCGTGCCCTCACAACGCGGACAAGTGTAATACTATTCTTTTACGCATTATGGATGTCCAATCTCGATAATACTCTGACTAGGGATATTTAATGATTTATCCTTTGTGGATTGATACTGTCTCATATCTTCTCAATCCAGGAACAATCACACAGGGACCTCCTATCATTTATACATCTTGGTGATCTAATCACAAAAGATAAGAGAGCAATCTCATTTGTCACATAGTTAATTTGTACAACAACACCATGATCTGTACAAATAGTGACGCTATGGGTCATAATTGTCCAACAGTTATGGGCTATACTAAGAGTTTCGTATCGACACATATACCCATATTATGTCATGTTACAAGTATAATTCATGACTTTTATACTAATTAAGTTTATCAATTATAGATTATCGACATGAATTCCCAAGTTCTTCGAAGAAGTGAAGTGGTGCCAGCCAGATTCCAAATCTGTGAGTGGATGTTTTCTTTTCAATGTTCCATTTACTTATATGTTTTTGAATTGAGATTTACATTTTAAGCACATAGGGCATTAGCCAAGTTTATTTTCGATTACATTGTAAATGAGAAATGTTTTAGACAGTGGTGATTTTAAAAGCATGATTTTGATGATTTTTAAAGGCATTGGAGAAAAACCCACATCGGATATAACTTACAGTTTAAAAGCAACTATGTTATGAATAAGTTGACTTTTATTTTGACTCAGCTACTTAATGAACTCATCCGTTACGAGTCCATGTTGGGTGATTCTCGTAAGCCTAGTGGATAGGTAAATGTTGCCGAATCAGCCAAATTTGAAAAGAAGAAGAAGTAAAACACTATGAAGACTAAGGCAAAGCCCATGAAGAAGAACAAGAGAAGCTCTAAGGACGCCAAGCGTAAAGGAAAATGTTTCCATTGTAATAAGGATGAGCATTGGAAATTGAATTGTCCGAAATACCTTGTAGAGCTGAAGGAGAAAAAGACCACAGGTGAATATGATTTACTTATAACTGAGTCTTTATTAGTGGAGGATGATAAATCTGCATGGATTGTTGATTATAGAGACATTAACCACATTTTTTCTTCTTTGCAACTACTTGACGCGGGAGGGACCTTACAGAATGTGACTATACCATGAGGGTCGGGACAAGGGATGTCGTTTCAGTTAGAGCAATGAGAGTTTCCATTTAAAAATTTTCAAATAATTGTTATTTAAATTTAATCAATGTGTTATTTATTCCAGGTGTTTGCAAGAATTTGATTTATGTTTCAAAAATTTTGGATGATGGTTTTTCATTTCCTTTTAATAATAATCCAATTATTATTGCTAGAAATGTATTAACTATATGCACACGAAACTCATAAAAAACTTATATGTGTTAAGGAAACACATAGTTCACTACTCAACTCTGAATGTTTAAGGTTGAAAAACCTAAAACAAAATAGCAAAATATTTCTCATGATGATACATATTTGTGGCATCTTATACTTGGTCAGCCTTGTTCGGATAGATATGTTGATAAAGAATAGAGCTTTAAACCAGTTAAAACTTGGTACTTTGTCAGTCTGCGAATCATGTCTAGAAGGAAAGCTGACCAGAGACCATAGAAACTTTTTGTTATGTTGGCCGAGAGTGACATTGATAACAAGTGTGTTAGTGATGTAATTAAGAAGTTAAGAATTTGGAACTAGACTTTATGTGCATAGATTAATATAGTAGCAAAGCTTCATCCGTGTGTATAAGCACAAATATGGAAATTGGAATGACAAACATATTGGATATTTGGTAGAAATTAACTAAGTAAACTTGATTATGGAATATGAATAAAGACTTGGGTAACAATATTATGATGGAATATGGTAGGGTATGATTATTTGTATAAGTGTGCAAGAGCATGTTATGGAATCATTGACTTGGTATAAGTAAATTGCTGATGAATGTATTTATAATGTATGGGTATGATTATGATGTTTGAATTGATATAGAACAGAAACTCAGAATTGAATGTATATGCATATTTGTGTATTGTGACTTTCATAAGTTGAGTTGAAGCATAAGAAATGAGTATGCATATATGAGTGTACGATTTTCAGAAACTGATGGAAGTTAAGATTTATTTTGAAATCTAAAGTGTTTAAAAGAAAAGTTTCAAAAGTTTTTAAAAGGAATGGTTTTCAGAAAGTGTTTTTACAGTTTCAAGAAACAGAACATGGTTTTATGGTTTTCGGGGCATGAGGGAAAAACTCACCCCAGTATGTAACTATTACAGAGATACAGTTGGAATTGACGGATACAGAGGACATGTGCACATGTGGAGGACTGAGGGGACGCTCTCAGATCCTCGAGCAGGACTAGGGTTGACAGATCCCCGAAATCCTGGTTTTTGAGCTTGGGTGGTAGCATAGATCCGCACCCCCAGCTCCAGATTGTGGCTTGGGGGATGACGATATATAATGCCCCAAGACCACCAGATATGAGACAGTAGTGGCATGTTTTGGGGGACGGCGATACGTAACGCCCCAAAGTCATGGTTTTGTACTTCTGCCTCCAGATAGGCGTATGGGGGACGGCGATACGTAACGCCTTCATACGTCCAGTTTTTCAGACAGAGACACAGAACTCAGAGAAAGTTTTCAATTTTCATATACAAATTTCAGTTTTGAGAAATACAGATTTCAGATAGACACTTCAGTTTTCAGAAATAATTTTCAGATGAGCAGTTTTCAGAAATATTTTTTAGAAAATAGTATTTCAGAAAGACATATTTCATAAAGAGTTTAGAAAGCAGTTTTCAGAAATGATTTTCAAGACGTATTTCATAAAAGCATGGCATGATTAAAGTACTGCATAGCTTATAAAAGTCATGCATTTAAATCATACATTCTGGTTAAAATTTGTGACCCATAAAGTGGACATTAATGAATGACAACATGATTATATCTAGAGTATTGATTGATGTATGTGTGCATTGTATGCTTATATGGAAGGAACATGTTGTAAAACACTAGTTCATGATTTTAAGATTTTATATTCATGTTTGTATGGTTAATATATAGTTTGGTGGTTGTTCAATAGAAAGAATATTATATTTAAATCCGACTTGATGATATTTCAATAAAATAAAAGAAAGATAAGTAAGGTAAATAACTAAACTAGATTAGCAAAGAGTAAGCAAGTAAGTACTAAGATATTAAAGTAGCGCAGCAGAAGCGTGATGGATGAATTTGATGTAGTTAATATGGATGCTCGTTAAGGAAAATAGCAAAGAGAAGTTCAAGTATGTTTATGTTCAAATAAAAAAATAGTAATACAGATTGTGTTTTGCTAAATGGTTATAAGTTAGACAATTAATTCAGACTTATTACATATTTGTATGGCCACATAGACAGATAGGATGATTACAGAAATGAAACTTAGATTTTGCATGTGTTTGACGCTCAAGGAATGAGCATAGTTACTTACTGAGTCTTATGACTCACACCACAACAGTGTTTGAGTTTTGCAGGTTGATGACATGATCGGTCGACCATAGATACCAGAGCTTTAGGAGCCGGATAGCAGCATTGCAGTCAGCTAGTCACCAGGTCTTGGGGAAAATGAGATTCAAGTCGTTTATGAGTTTAGTTGTGGAGAATTGAGTCTGTATAAGTTATATTATAAAAGTTTTTGTATATACGTATTTTTGGGCATGAATCCCAGTTATATTAAGTCTTGAGATTATTATTTTATTGTTGTGTTTTGTGTTGGGCCCTATAGGTTGTCAGTGGTGATGGACTTTGATCCAGGTTGCTCGATTTTAGCAGAGGTCATGGCGAAATTTTGGCAGAGTCAGAGGCTTATAGAGGCAAAATAGCCTGTCTCCTGCCGGTAACATCCTGGCTCAGGCGGGATGTTACAGTTTTAGTGATCCTTTGTGTGAGTCAAGCCCACTCTTGCATTTGTTGGTGACGAGTCATAGCGCGGAAGACCATTCGGAGTTGGAACATAATTCTTCATCCATTTCGTATTACCATTATCGGCAGTGAGAAGAAAAATCTGCTTACTGCCACCTTTAGTAACCTTTTGTGTAGTTTGGTTTTGGTTATATTTTGAACAGAATTTTTTGAAATATAAAGGGATGACTTGGGGATATTTTGGTGCTATTTTAGAGTTATTATTACATTCAGAACTACTATCCAAAAACATAAAACAACCAGCAATAAAACAGTGAAATGCATGCATGTGTAGCAAAGTTTCAGTGTGTAAAATTATAAGGATGTTTACTGCTGTTCAGGGGCTATTACGGGGCTATTTAGGATTGTTAAAACCGTCAAAAAATTTTCAAAATAGTAACCATAAGGGTTTAACAGTTTCGGTCAATAAAGGAGTGAGCAAAAAAAAATTTCAAGGTCTATATCGGTGCGTAACACGCTTCCGTCGTGATGGAAATTGTTTCCTATAATAACATCTTCTGAAAATATAGTAAATAATTATAACATGAAAGCAACGGTAAACATGATAAGATCTATGCATAATTACAATTCACTGCCTAGTTCATTCGGGGATATACATTGCAAACAGTATTGTATATCTTTAGTGTAGTTCCATCTAAGTCTGTTCCTAAGACTCCCTTAGAATCCTTTAGCAGTCCTAAAGCTAGTTTATAATATTTCTGCATGTGGGGGAGTCCAGCACATGTGCTGAAGAACAAGACTACAAAGTTGGATCCACGTTCTTAAATGTGTCTATTTGTAGGCTATCCTAATGAAGCTGGTGGTTGATTTTTCTATAGTCCAGAATACAACAAAGTGTTTGTATCGACAAACGCTACATTTCTGGAGGATAACTATATGAGGGAGTTCAAACCTCAAAGTAGAGTGATACTCGAGGAGTTACTTGATGGTTCGACTAACACTCCATCGTTAACAATAGTTGACAGAAACATATCACCTTCAACATCTGAGCGTCAGATGCAAGTACATCATAATGATCAACCACCTAGATATAGTGGGAGTGTTGTACGACAACCAGATCGATATATAGGAGTTGGAGAGCCATAAGTTTTAGCATCTAGTGATGGTGTAGATGATACATTGATCTATCGTAATGCAATGAATAATTCTGATAAAGAGGAATGACTCAAAGCCTTGAACCTCGAGATGAAGTCTATGTACTCCAACTCAATCTGGGAACTTGTAGACCAACTTGATGGGGTAAAACCAATAGGTTGCACGTGGATCTACAAAATAAAGAAAGGAGCAGATTAGAAGATACAGACTTTCAAGGTTAGGCTAGTGGCCAAGGGTTATACCCAGAAAGCAGGAGTCGACTATCAAAAGACTTTATCGCTAGTAGCCATACTCAAATCCATATGCACTCTTCTCTTCATTCTTAGGGGTGAGCACCGGTTTCGGGTCTATCCGGAACCGGTTGGAACCAGACCGGTTATCCGGGTTTGGAACCGAAACCGATTGTAACTGGTCTGGTTCCGGTTCCAAATAGAAGGAACCGGTTGTAATCGGTCTGGTTTCGGTTCCAAAATAACCAGAACCAGAACCGGAACCGGAACCGCATTTGAGAATTGGATTGGATACCGAATATAGAACTGATTTTGATACCTGATTTTATACCTGATTGCATAACTGAATGTAGAATCGGATTTTGATCCGATTTGATACCCATTAACCACAAAACGTCGTCATTTTTTTCTTTTTAAATAGATAAAGTCATAAAACTTCAAACTCAAAGCAGCAGCAACCCTAATTCTAAAGTCTAAACCCATTCGCAGACGTAGTGTCACACATACTTCAAACTCAAAGCAGCAACCCTACGTATCTGTTTTTTGACCTATTTTTCTGATTTCTTTTAATATGTTGATGTGCCTGCAATTCATCTAATGCTGCTATTTTTTACTGTTGTTTTCTGCTTCTGGTGATGGTGTTTTTGGTTTTCTGATGCTGTTGTTGTTGTTGCTGTTTTCTACTAATGGTGTTTGCTGGCTTGCTGCTGCTGTTGTTTGTTGATGGCTTGTTGCTATTTTTTGCTGTTGTTTGTTGCTGGCTTGATGCTGTTTTTGCTGCTGTTTGTTGCTGGCTTGCTGCTACTGTTGCTGTTATTTTTGCTGCTTGCTTCTATTTTCTGCTTTTGTTGCTGGTTTTCAACTGTTGTTGCTGCTGTTTTCTGCTTTTATTGATGTTACTATTGTTGCTTGCTTCTATTTCTGCTGCTGTTGTTTTCTGCTTTCTATTTCTACTGCTGATGTTTCTGTTGTATTTTCTTCTTTTTTTTGCTGTTCATTGTTGTAACTTGTATTGCCAAGAATATTATGCAATATTATATTCACGTGTGATATATAATTACATTTTTAAAGTTTGAGAATGTTATATAAATAGGGTAATTCAGAATCGGACCGGAACCGAATTGGAACCGAATAATAGGGTACCCTGTTTAATTGGGTAGGTTCCAATTTCACTTAGTCAGTAATCGATTTTTTATGGTTAGGTTATGGTTCCATGCGGAACCGGAACCGAAACCGATTTTGCTCACCCCTATCCATTGCCGCATTTTATGACAATGAGATTTGGCAAATAGATGTCAAAATTGTATTGTTGAATAGCAATCTTAATGAATGTATCTATATGGTACAACTATAGGGGTTCGTAACCTAAGGTTAAGAGCAAAAGGTTTGCAAGTTGCAATGGTCCATCTATGGACTCAAGCATGCATCTCAATCTTGGAACATAAGATTTGATATCATGATCAAGTCTTATGATTTTGAGCAGAACGTCGATGAGCCTTATATATAAAAGCACATCATTGATGGAAATGTGGTTTTTCTCATTTTATACGTCGATGATGTTTTAATCATTGGGAATGATGTAAAAATATTATCATACGTGAAATTATGGCTAGCTAATCACTCAAAATGAAAGATTTGGGTGAGGCCAGTTATGTACTTGGGATCCAAATTCTTGAGGATCTCGAGCGACGACTGTTAGCTATGTCTCATGCATCTTATATCTACAAGATCCTTGTGCGATTTGGGATGTAGAATTCCAAGAAAGGAAATTTTCCTTTCCGACATGGAATTCATTTGTTGAAATAACACTCTCCTAATACACCTCCAAGAGTTTAGGAAATGAGACATATCTTATATACCTCAATAGTTAGTAGTCTCATATATGCTATGTTATGCACGAGACCGGACATATATTTTACAGTAGGAGTAGTCAGTAGGTTTCAGACTAACCCATGATTGGATTATTGGGTGGCTGTGAAATACATTATCAAGTATCTTAAGAGAACGAGAAATTATATGCTTGTGTATTCTGGTGAGGATATGATCCTCAAGGGATATACAGACTCTGATTTTCAGACGGATGTCGATTCTAGGAAATCAACATCTGGATCAGTGTTTATCCTAGGTGGTGGGGCCATTGTGAGGAAGGGAATAATGCGATCTTACATTGCTGACTCCACTATGGAGGCTAAGTGTGCAGCAGGTTGCGAAGCAGCTAAGGAAGGACTCTGGATCCAGAAATTCTTGGGAGATCTGGAAGTTGTTCCAGATATGGATAAACCACTCACACTTTATTGCGATAATAGTGGTGTAGTGGCGAACTCTAAAGAACCAAGAAGCCATTAGAGGGGAAAACATATAGAGAGAAAATATCATCTCATCAAGGAGATAGTTCAGAGAGGAGACATATCTGTCACGAAGATTACATCTGCATATAACGTGGCTGATCCATTTACAAAGACCATGTCGGCTAATGTGTTTGAATGTCACCTAGAGGGTCTAGGATTATGTGAAATGTCTCATTCGCTCTAATGCAAGTGGGAGATTGTTGGGATATATGTCCTAGAGCTTCATGTAATATGTAAAGAGAACTATTCGTTTAAAATCAAAGATGCATTATTCATTTATCAATTATTTTGATTTAAATCGTGTATTATAATTTTCTTATTTAACCTTGATTACTTATATGTCTTCAGGCTTAGTGTATGAGTGTCATACACAAGAGGATCAGGTAAACATAGTCATGAACTGAAAATAGGATCGGGTAACATAGTCATGAACTAAAAATAGTCATGATCGGGTAAACATAGTCATGAACTGAAAATAGGATCGGGTAAACATACAAGAGGATCGGGTAACACGCTTCTGCCGCGCAGGAAATCATTTCCTACAATAACATCATCTGAAAATATAGTCAAATATAACATGCAAGCAACGGTAAACATGAAATTCATGTATCGTAAATTGTAAGAAATTGTCATGAACTTGAAAACACATGGTAGAATGAGAAAACAAAAACATAATTTAAAAACTGTACATGTGTCTGTAAAAACTATACCTCCCAAAATCCATAAACGTGAATTGAAAACATATATTTAGCAATCGAGATTGTATCGTCTCCCTC
This sequence comes from Zanthoxylum bungeanum, assembly GCA_019454045.1. Taxonomy (NCBI): domain Eukaryota; kingdom Viridiplantae; phylum Streptophyta; class Magnoliopsida; order Sapindales; family Rutaceae; genus Zanthoxylum; species Zanthoxylum bungeanum. The sequence goes on from SKCR01032267.1 coordinate 9,013, forward strand.
ATACTGCCATACGTGTCGATATTGGGCCGTCGCCCCTCTTGCACATGTTCTAAAACATGAAAATCCACACCAATATCATAATCTGGGGTGTGAAACCTTCTTAGTATGACCTAACACCACTTAAGTATGGGAACATGAACGTGAATAAGTCTATGGGGGGTGATTAGTGCCTCATGAGGAAACGTAAGCGATCACAAGCACGTTAAACATAAAGGGACAATAATCTACTAGTGATTTGAAAACATGTAATTTTCCTTATGATTGCATGTCATTTTCTCTCTAAAAAAAAAAATTAAATTAAATAAAAAACTCTTCAACTAAAATACATGAAAATCATGTGCTGAAAATAAATTTAATTGAAAGCATAAGACATAGCATGACATTTAGTAAAAATGATGATATCAAATGAAAATATGCAAACTTGACACATGAATTGAAAACCTGAACTATAAACTTAATAGTGAAATCTTAACTGCAGACGTGATGAAAACCTGATCATGAAAATAATAATACAATTTGACAACATGGCATGGTCTAAATTGCGAATATGTCTTAAAATCTAATATATACCGTAAGAACTGAAAAGTGCAAACGCAACGGAAATCTATAAAGTGAGCATATAACCTATAACATAATTTTGATATCGTGACTTAAATGTCCAACACGATCTATAAACTTGAGAGCATGACATGACATGAACATGAAAACATGATTTAAGAATGTAACATAATTTACAAGTATGTTATATGTCATGAAAATATGACATGAAATGTAAAATGAAAGCATGATGCAAGGGCATGATGTGCTTGTTTGACTTAAGCTACTTCACTAACATTGCAACTCATGCTCATGACATATCATGCTTGAAACATGAAAGAAGGTATCGAGGACATGATTTTAACTTAATGTACATTCTGCCATGTGAGACCAATGCACCATCATGCCAAACCACCCAAACCCGTGATTATGACCAAACCCATATTTGAATCACATACTAAACATAAATATAAACCTAATCATAAAACGTATACCTAAACATGAACATAATCATTTCATGTAGATCGATCTGAGTTGGAAACATAAACCATAACCTTTGTTCCATAACGTAATTATAATTCTTATCAACATGCAACCATGAACTTAATTATTTACCATGCATAATCTAATTATTCATACTGTATTGATTTCTTATAATCATATATTCATGACCACACAAAGCTCAAAGATAACAACATTATCTTTATCATAGGTATCATATTTCACTTTTACATTTATTCAAATTAACTTTTCTTACCAAGCACATGGCAACTTACACACACACCCAATTACAACAAACCTCCATTTTTCCACCATGATAATCAACCATGCATTCATCTTTGTCAAAGCTTGAAAAAGAAACCCACAAATTCCCTAAACAAATGCACATTATATTAAAGTATCATTCCATATGCTTAATATGTCACTAGACATAACATTAAACTCTAAATTCCAAGCATTCATGTCTCCCTATATTCGACCACGGTCTCATTTCAAGTTTGTCATTCATATCCATATAAATACACACTTCACACTTCACACCCTATCACCAATTCATGCATAGCCAAATCATAAAAGTTGTCATCCCTTTTTATCTTCGCAAAATTCGGCTATACTTCTATATAATCAAATTTGAATACGTTAACAAATCCTATGCATAAACCATAGCTTAACATTGCATACATGATTTCCATCATATTAAAACCACATGAATCGCACTTCCTTTTCCTCTATAAGATTTCGGCCATAAGACATATTCAATCTAATGATTACTTACAAATTCAAAGCATTTTCAAACACAATGAGAAAATATAAACACAAGTATATCCATAGATTAGCTCTATTTACACCCATCATCCCATCTTCATTTCTTACATCATTCAGCCATAGAGGAATCCCATTTGGAAATTTGAAATTTCTTATCAATTAGAACTTAGATTAGGTCATATACAACTAGAAGCATCAATGTTCATCTTATCATGCTAGATTACATCAAATAGGTTCCTTAAAGCTTGCATCTTTCATGTATTCGAATATATGGATTAAGGAATACAAACTTCATTTCTGAAAATAATGAAGAAGAAAGGCAATGAAGGAACTTACTTGTTTGGCTTAGATTTAGAGAACTTCAAATCCTTCCTTAGATTAGGCGTGAGAAGAGAAGAACAAAAATTTCTTCTTTGGTCATGGAAGGAAAACCATAAATGGCTTCAGAAGAAAGAGAGAAGGTGAATAGTAGTCTTTATATAAAAAACGGGTTGATTATTTTTGTAATAAAATAATAATAAATATCAAGCACATACTTAAAAATATAGATCGCATTCTCGAATTTTCACTGTTAATCATATAAAACACGCATTTTTGACCTTGTTCTATTCAAAATTTGGAATAATATTTAACATAAAAATTATAGATCATTGTCTGAGCTTTTCGATGATATAAAGATTACCAAAAAGGGACGTCGGTAGTTCAAGTTATGGCCAAAATACTAAGACATATCCCGTACACGATAGAAAAATAATCATGTACCGAAACTGCAAGTATTTCGTCAACTTTTCAAAAAAAAAATGATTTCATGGATAATGACGCACTTATACATGATTTTATGATACTTAATATGTCTCACATGCCAAAAAGAATTACTGAGATGTTACATATGATTTCTGGACGACATGGTAGAAGGAAATATCACCTAATTAACCACACCCACCTCTTGATACTCCTCCACATGTTGTTTTATAACTCAGATTGTTTACATGATTTAAAACTCGATGACCATATTGAGATACATGGGAGAAGGGACAAAGAATTCCCTTATGGTGCATTTTTTCTGTTGTAACATAGATTGGTTGTATTCAATTTTTTTCCAAAAGAACAAATCTATATCCATATAAAATTGGAAATTTTATAGTATTAATATAAAATTTGGACATTAAAAATGAAAATTTAGGCAACTAACAAGCAAAATTATCCAATTTCATGTTAAATGTCCTTATTTTCATATTTAATGTCCATAATTTTATGTTGCTGGTTAAAACTTTCAGCAAATGTGATGATTTGACGTTTCATGCGCATCTAATTTTAAAACATGCAAATTTAAGCAATAAACATTTAATTAAGGCATTAAACATGAAAATTTGGACAAAAAACATGCAAATATTGCCCAACCTTAAATTCGATATCATTAACCTGAAATTTGGACATTAAACATGAAAATTCAGGCATCAAATATATAAAATTGCTCAATTTCATATTTAATGCCCTTGTTTGCATGCTTAATGCACAAAATTTCATGTTAATGGTTAAAAATTTCAACACGTGTGATATTGATTTGACATTCCACACTCGTTTAAATTTTAATCATGAAAATTTGGATAATAAACATGAAAATTTAGGCAACAAACATGTAAATATTGTCCAACCTGAAATTTTATAGTATTAACCTGAAATTTAGGTAATAAACATGAATATTCGAGCAACAAACATACAAAATTTCCCAATTTCATGTTCAATGTTCTTGTTTGCATGTTTAATGCATAAAATTTCATATTAATACTTAAAACTTTCAACGCATGTGACTGATTTGACATTTCACACATGTCTAAATTTCAAACATGAAAATTTTGTCAATAAAAATGAAAATAAACATGAAATTTAGGACAATAAACATGTAAATATTGCCTAACCTGAAATTTTATAACATTAACATGAAAATTTGGCATTAAACATGAAAATTTCGGACAACAAACATGTAATTATTTCCCAACCTGAAATTTTTTAACATTAACAGAAACTTTTGACATTAAACATGAAAACATGAATGATGAACACTAAAAAGTACATATTTATTATATAGTAAATCAATCATTTTACACTTGTAGTTTCACTAATCCCTTTAATTTGGCATGTTTGTTAAACAATATTTTAAGTTATGTTTTGAGTGTTTTTATTGTGTTATTTTTTATTTGGTAGGTAAAATGTTGCTTGGAAGCTCGATAGAAAAAGCCAGACTTGGAAAAAGGGCAAAAATGGAAAAACAGCTTCCGCGTCGCGACACGCCAGGTCTCAAGCATCGTGACACGCCTAATAAGATGAAGGCACCGCACGATGCGCTTAGCTCTTGACACGTGTCCATTAGGTGGAATTCACGTCGCGATGCGCAAAGTCTTGGCGTCCGACGCGTGGGCGTTTCTCAGCCTATAAATTGAAGCCTTTTATGCTTTCTTTCTGAATTCCTCTATAGATTTTGGAGAGAGAGTGTCTTGTGTGTTTATTTATTTAAAGCTTTTTTTAATGTCTTTTTCTTTCAGTAATAAAATTATGAGTATGTTTAATTACAAAATGAGTAGCTAATTTCTTTTCGATGGGGTAATGGGTGAAGCTTTTATAATGAAAACTTAGATCAATCTCGCCTATATTATAATAAATAAATTGTAATCTAATGATTAAAAATTGATTTAGATCTAGATTAGTTATTGACAAAATTGGCTACCGCCTATATAGCTGGTTTTATCTTGCTACCACCAATATGGATGGTTTTATACGATTTTGGCATAATTGATTACCTTGGCGGGACTTGTTATAGAAAAACGGTATCATCGCCTATACGGCTGGTTTTATACGATATCACCACCTTTATGGCTAGTTTTATATTTTTGGCATACTTAATACCTTGGTAGGACTAGTCGTCGACAGAAATGACTACCGCCTTTATGGCCGATTCTATAAATTGGCATAATTAATTCTTGAGATAAATTAATTGGGTAACAAGGACAATTTATATATTATAATTAAGCGAGATTTCTAATTTGAAATATTAAAAGTGGATCCCCTAACTCCAGCATTTCATTTTATTACTGTATTTTAACTTAAAAGTTTCCAACAACTTCAACAAATCAAACCTTTTTCTTTTCGCTATACTTATCATTCTATTTTACTAAATCTATTCCATGTGGATTGACCCCGGACTTACCGGGTTATTTTATTACTTCGACACTCTTATACTTGGGAGTAAAAGACCATTTTTTGAGCGTGTCAAGTTTTTGGTGCCATTGTCGGGGAATTATTATTTAGTAGATAGAATAATTTTTCTTTTCTTTTTCTTTATTTTATTTTTTTAGTTTATTTTTTTATCTTGTCATTAATTTCCTTTTTGTAAATATTGTATTTATTTTTATTTTATTTTTTTGTTTAGGTTGCATGAGACATTGGTCTCGATCATCCATTGGAAGACTAAACAGAGAATCTCCATCACCTTCATCGTTCGTCAAAATGGACGAGAACCAAATTGAAAATCCAGTTGGAAATCCACCTACCCGATTTGAAAACCCAGTTAATCAGGAAGAAAATGAGTCTCAGCATATAGATCCTAATCATCATAGGACACTCAAATAATTTATGAATCCCATTAGGACATGATCACCATCTTGCATTGTTTTTCCTCCAGATGCAACACGTTTCAATTTTAAATCAAGTATCATCCATCTTTTACCCACATTCTACGGTTTAGAATCAAAGAATCCTTATCAGCACTTAAGGGAGTTTGAAGAGGTATGTAACACTTACACATACCAAAATTGTAGTATGAATATAATTCGTTTAAAGTTTTTTCCCTTTTCTTTAAAGGATAAAGCTAAAATTTGGCTGCAAAACCTTAGGTTGGGATCTATTAGAACATGGGAGGATTTACAAGAACAGTTTCTTAAAAAGTTCTTTCCCCCTCATAAAACAAATTCCTTTAAGAGGAGATTCACAACCTTCACACAAGAGTTGGGGGAAACACTTTACAAATGTTAGGAGAGGTTTAAAGAGATGTTAAATGTTTGTCTACATCACGGGTTTGAAACATGGAGGCTAGTTGCCTATTTCTACGAGGGGTTAACACCTCGGGGTAGACAAGTTGTGGAGATGATGTGTAATGGTGAGTTTAGGGATAAAGATCCCGAAGATGCACTAGATTACCTAGAACACATAGAAGAGAATGCACAACAATGGGACACAGTTGGCACTTATGAGTCATTTGTAAAACCACAGTCATCTGGTAAAGGAATGTTTAACCTTAGGGAAGACCATGACCTTGCTGCCAAGTATGCATCTCTATTTAAAAAAATTGAAGCTTTAGAAGCATGGAATAGTGATCACGTTAAGTCAGTTCAGAAAGTCATATGTCAAATCTGTAATTCTAATGAACATGTCATACAAGTTTGCCCATCTTTACCAGCCCTGTAAAAATATCTCCATGACCAAGTCAACTCTGTAAACACATTCAATAGAGCAAATCCAAATCCAAACCCATACTTACAAACCTACAATTCTGGTTGGAGAAACCATTCAAACTTCAATTGGATGAATGATACCCAAGCACAATCGACACAACAATCTCCCCAGGTTCACCAGAATTTCAAAAATTCCCAGAATTATACACCATATGTCCCACCACCTAGGAAAATCATTGATGATACCTTGAATGCATTCCTGGACACAAACAATGAATGATTTAAGAGAAACTTTTGCTAAAATTACATATGCATTAATCATTAATGAGAAATGAAAGTTTCCTGCACAACCACAGTCAAATCCCAAGAGTCATTTAAATTCTCACGAGGGTAGTTCTGGAAATCAACACTTAGACCAAGTCAAATATGTCATTAATCTTCGTAGTGGTAAAAACATCCACAGACCTATTCTTGAACCTCGCGAAGTTGAGAATAAAATAGATTCAGTAGGTAAAGAATGGGTTGATGAACCATTACCCGTCGTTGATAATAATAATTTTTCACATGCACCTCCATTCCCTCAAGCATTAAAAATAAAATAAAAATAAACCATTCCCCAGAAATTTATGAAATATTCAACAGGTAAATATCAATATTCCTTTGTTAGATGTCATCCAACAGATACCATCTTATGTAAATTTCTGAAAGATCTATGCACCGTGAAAAGAAAACATCAGGTAAAAAAGAAAGCTTTTCTAGCTGAACATGTAAGTTCCATTATTTCAAGCAATAATGCATTAAAATACAAAGATCCTGGTTGTCCAACTATTTCTTGTATTATTGGAAATCAAAACATTGAACATGCTTTGCTCGATCTTGAAGCTAGTGTAAATTTACTTCCATTTTCGGTTTACCAACAACTTAATATCAGTGAGATGAAACTAACATCAACTACTCTTTTACTTGCAGATAGATCAGTTAAGGTACCAAAAGGAATTGTGAAAATAATGTTATTGCAAGTCGATAAATTCATATATCATGTGGATTTTATTATTTTAGAAACACAACCTGTGACAGACAGTTATAATCCAATCCCTGTAATACTTGGTCGCCCATTTTTAGAAACAGCTAACACTTTAATTAATTGCAGGAATGGAATCATGAATCTGTCTTTTGGCAACATGATATTAGAGCTAAATATTTTTAACATGTGTAAATAGCCATATGATGAGGACAATGAAAACGAAAGCATAGAATCAATTAAACCTATTGTGGATGAGCATATTCAGGGGAGTTTATCTGATCCCATGAAATTTTGTACTGCTAATTTTGTTGAGTCAAGTTCGCAAATAGATTCAGATATTACTAATGATTTTCTATTTGACTCTACATGGGTATTGGAAGACAAAAGATAGATATAAAATTTGGAAGAACTGGGAATACTGGAAGAAGGAAAACACAAAGAAGTACCCAATTTGGAGTTAAGAGCTTTGCCAGAAGGACTGAAATATGCATTTCTAGAAGATAATCAAACTTACCATGTGGTAATTTCTTCTTCTCTCACAAGCGATCAAGAAGGTATGCTTTTAAATGTGTTGAAAGAACATAAACTGGCAATTGGATAGACTTTAAAAGACATAAAAGGTATTAATCAATTAATCTGCACACACAAAATACATTTAGATGATAATAATAGGACATATCGTCAACCCCAAAGAAGATTAAACCCCTACATGAAAGAAGTAGTAAAAACCGAGGTCCTTAAACTTCTTGATATTCTACCCTATCTCTGATAGTACGTGGGTAAGTCCTACACAAGTTGTACCCAAAAAGTGTTGAATTACTGTTATAAAAAATGATAAAGGAGAATTAATCCCAACCGTATTTCATCTAGTTGGCGTATGTGCATTGATTATAGAAAACTGAATGACGCAACTAGAAAAGATCATTTTCCCTTACCATTTCTTGACCAAATTTTAGAAAGAGTAGCTGGACATCCATACTATTATTTTCTTAATGGTTACTCGGGTTATTATCAGATTCCTATTGCTTTAGAAGACCAGAAAAAGACCACATTCACATTCCCCTTGGAACATTTGCATTTGGAAAATGCCTTTTGGACTTTGTAATGCACCAGCAACATTCCAACGATGCATGTTAAGCATATTTAGTGACATGGTCGAACACTATTTAGAGGTCTTTATAGATGATATAACTGTTTTTGGAAATTCATTTGATAATTACTTGAATAATTTGGGAAATATTTTGAAAAGATGTGAAGAAAAATGGCTTGTGTTAATTTGGGAAAAATACCATTCCATGACTAATTCAGGAATTGTTTTGGGACACGTTGTGTCGTCTAAAGGTATTGAGGTTGATAAGGTAAAAATAGAGGTAATTTCTAAATTACCATCACCAAAAATAGTCAGGGAAATCCGTTCTTTCTTAGGACATGCAGGATTTTATAGGAGGTTCATTAAAAACTTTAGTACCATATCAATAACCTTATGTAACCTCCTATTAAAAGATGCAACATTTAAATGACAGAAGAATGTCAAAAATCATTCGAAAAAATTATCAGTCTTTTGACTTCTACTTCTATTATGCAATCCCCTTATTGGTCCTTGCCTTTTGAGCTAATGTGTGATGCTAGTGATTATGCAGTTGGTGCAGTGTTGGACAATTATGACCCATAGCATCACTATTTGTAAAAGATATTGTGGTTTTTGTACAAATTAACTATGTGACAAAGGAAATTACCATTTTATCATTTTGTAATTAGTTTACTTGAATATATAAATGATAAAAGTCCTTATGATTAGTTCCGGATTAATAAGATATGAGACATTATCAATCCACTAAAGGTTTAATCATTAAATATCCCTAGTCGTAGTATTATCGAGACTGGAAATCGATAATGCGGAATAGGCTAGTATTACACTTGTGCGCGTTATGGAAGCGTAACGACATAGTTCTCATATATTTGGGTATTAGATACTCATGCAAGTGTAATAGGAGGTTCTGTTTACCGATGGTACGGGAAAAGCTTCGCTCTGGATAGACCCCTCGGAATCCCATTGGTAGTATGACTATGCGTCTATAGGAATCCGAATCAAGGTAGGTGTATGTGGTCTTAACCTGAGACTTGCATCGCTAATACTTGCGACAATCAATACGCTTTGGTTTTGGTCGTCTGGGGCTTTAACATGTTCTGTGTATGCCTTTTCTGGGTGTGATGTCAAGATAGAAGTATCACTTCAGTCATATGGAGATGATGATCACACAAGGATACAGAACTGGTACTCTATTATGTTACAACTATCGAGATAATATGACAAGGTCATGATTATCCGATTAAAGAGACTAGTTGCTAGTGATCCGATATATGTTTCGTACGGGGCAGACATAATTCTAGCCCCAGGCCTAGCATGTGACATCTGATGCTGGATCACAATACGCAATACTTAGTATACTATGCCTGGTATAGATTATGTATTCCTTAAATGAATATTTCTGGAGATTTGGGTAGGCACGGTGCTTTGCTAGAAGCCAATCATGTCTTGTAAATCGGTAAGAATATGGTACGGGGTACGCACGTGTTCAGATAGTCTGACGACCGAATTTACTGACAATATCCATGGATGTCATGGGTCGCTTCCCAAATATTCACTGATGATGTTTGACTCGAAGAGAATTAATCTAGGATTAATTATAAGAGAGAGAAAATTAATCTAGGATTAATTACGGTATGAATTTATCTGGGATAAAATTCAATTAGAAGAAAGAGAACGATTAATTTGGAATTAATCGATTAAATAATATATTTGATATATTAATTGAAATTAGATTTCAAAGCGGAATTAAAATTGGCTTTTAATTTGGGCGAACGAATTAATTTAGAATTAATTTGTAAGCGACTTTAATAATAATTTTGCTAGGCAAATTATTTAATTAAATTGGATTTAATTATGTCTTAACGGCAAATTCGTTAATTCATAATTAAACGAATCCGAGCCCGAAGTGTGTGTAGGACACATAAATTGGAGACGCTGTCCCGGGCTCGCGGCCCGGTTGGGAGTACGGAATAGCCCGCGGGGGAACGAAACCGGAGAAATAACATGGAGTCGCCACCCGGTGTGAACCGGGAAAATGATTTAAGGCCGCACTCACCCCTCGCAAGGGAAGACCTCAAACCGTTGGGTTCGAAATGGTCCATTACTTATGCCACTTGTAATGATATGATTTGTGCAATAATCTAACCAAGCCTAAGTAACATATATTTCCAAGGATAATCTACTTCTAAGTTCATGCATAAAACAAGGTTAATTGGAATAATGGCAAGCACATGATTTCATGAACACATTATATTGATAAACACAGAGACGCAAATAAGAAATAATTGTACAAGCATGCATATTAAAGAGAGGCAATTAAGTGCATAAATATTAAAGAGAGCTAACTAAGCATATGATGGGGAAGGGAATGACTAGGGGAACAAACATGTATGAAACATGATAAAGGAATCTGTCCAGTGTGTACGCGTTCGTGTAGCGTTCGTAAACGCGTTCGAACGGTAAACAGAATGCAAACGTTCGAGTAGCGTTTGATAACATGTTCGAACGATAAACATAATGTTCGCGTTCGTATAGCATTTGATAACGCGTTCGAACGGGATGAGGCCTGATTCATGATGCAATAAAATGCATACGCGTTTGAGTAGTGTTCGTAAATATGTTCGAACGGTAAACAGAATACCAGCGTTCGAGTAGCGTTCTGAGGCACGTTTGAACGAAAATAAGACAGAATGCATACGTTCATGTAGCGTTCATAAATACATTCGAACGAGATGAGACAGAATACATATGTTTGTGTAGCGTTCGTAAACGCCTTCGAACGAGATAAGACAGAATACATACGTTCGTGTAGTGTTCGTAAACGTGTTCGAACGAGATGAGACTGAATGCATACATTCTTGTAGCGTTTGGAAACGCATTCGAACGAGATTGCCAAAATGGCATCTGAAATGACGCAAACACATATATGGATAAACAAATACACAATGTAGGGCCTCGTGTGTCCGATGGAACACATTTCACATTCAATCGGGTGCACCTCGTCCGGCGCGGCAAAACATCATGGAAAAGGTTGCCTTTTAGGCATTTCCCTCGAATAGAGGACCTTTAATCCACCCTAGTTAGCCCATGCACACAAGAATGTAATGCATGCGTAAATAAAGCAACGATATGCAAAGGGTAAATGACATAATAAAGGCGCGGCAAAACATCGCGGTAAAGGTACCCTTGAGGCATTTCCCTCTAATAGAGGACCTTTAATCCACCCTAGTTAGCCCATGCGCATTATATTACCATGCATATAAAAGAAAGACAACAATAATATAGGACCTCGTATGCTCGATTAAACATATCTCCCATTCAATCAAACATACTCCGTCTGGCGCGGCAAAACATCGTGGAAAAGGTAGCCTTTATGCATTTTCCTCGAATAGAGGACCTTTAATCCACCCTAGTTAGCCCACGCGCACTATATCATCATGCATAAATAAGTAACATGCAGAAAGTAATAGCATACTAACGACTAAATCATGCTTAAAAGATAAATAACATGCTAGCAACCCAATCATGCTCGAATACAAGGTTGGATGAAACAAAATGTATGAATCTCTCAAGTGATACGTGGCATTGTATCCCGAGTGCAAACCGCAATACCGTCTATTCAGATTCGGCTACGGAATTTATGTCCGGGTTTCCATCCGATATACCACAAGAGAGAACACATATTCCATTCATTCAAGGATCACAACATATATCAACAAACGACTTTCATGCGAGGGAATTCTAATAAATAACAAAAAAAGATGAGAATCAATAAGAAGGGTGCCCTCAGGTCTAACCTCTTAGGTCATCTCTCGAAAGTGCGTTACATGGCCGTCGGAAGGGTTGGTGCTCCGCAATTCCTCCGGTTCACTGGTCCATTGCTCGCATTCGATGCTTTGGTGTTTTGAGCTGTCGATTCCTCCGTTTTACTACTGTTTTGCTGCTATTTTACTGATGTTTCTTACGGTAATAAGGGTTGTTTTGCGGTTGGTTTTACGGAAATATCGGGGCTGTGTTGGTGATGGTTGTGTGGCAATATGGAGACTGTTTCTGGTGTTGGTTGCGCGGCAATATGAGGGTGTTGGATGGGTTGTGATTCTCGGCAATGTGAGGGTTATTTTCTCTTGCTTGGGACGTGAATGCTCTAGCTATGTTTATTTCTTTTTGTGTTTTTTTGTGAGAATGAGTTAGGGGTTCTAAGGTTGGTTTAGGCTTCTTTTTATAGACAAAGGCTAGGGTTTCTCTTGTGTGAATAGGAAAGGAATCAATGTAATCATGAGAGGCATCTCATAATTAGTGTTTCACAAGGAAAATATCTAGTTAATTGGGGACATGATTTGGCTTAATTAGGAAGATCATCTTTTTGATTTGTTTTGATTAGGTATGTGATTTGTTTAGATTGGAATGTGATTTATTTAATTTAGGAAGGATGTTATTTTAATTTGTGACATGTTTTAAATGTTTTAATTATTTTTGGGTGGGTATTGGTGGGCTAATTGGGCTTGGGCGTGAGGCTAGCAACAAAACCAGAAGTACCGACACCGTTCGAACACCGATTTGAACGCTACACGAACGCCCGCAATCTGCTTTACGTTCGAACGTGTTCACGAACGCAGCACGAACGAAAGCAGTGAACATGTGAATTGAATCTGATGACATACTTATTCTGAATTTCCCCTTCCGACATTCATTTCCTGCGACTTCCGCAACCTAAAGAGTAGTGCCTCCGTACGAGACTCATCATCGGGACTTATATGCAAAATACAGTGCCTACAGTAACCCCCACTTTGATGGGACTTGTGCAGTGTGTGATAATGACAATCCTATCAAAGTTGTCCAATGCATTTTTACTTAACTAGCTCGCCAGCTGCCGCCTGACTTGCCTGAAGCTTTGAGCTGAGTTGATGATGCAGTGGACCTCGATCCTGGGACGCATCCCAATAACTGTAACCGACAACGGGGGCCTCGACCCTGGGACACATCCCAATACCGCTAACAATATGGGTCACGACCCTGGGACGCATCCCCAAAACTAATGATGCAGGGGGCCAACGACCCTGGGACGCATCCCGATAACTGCAACTGACAATGGGGGCCTCGACCCTGGGACACATCCCGATAATGTTGACAATGTGGGTCACGACCCTGGGACGCATCCCCAAAATTGCTGATGATGTGGGCCATGACCCCGGGACTCATCCCCAAAACTGATGTGGGTCACGACCTTGGGACTCATCCCCAAAACTGATGCTGATGTGGGTCACGACCCTCGAGACTCATCCCCAAAACTGATGATGATGTGGGCCTCGACCCTGGGACGCATCCCAATACCGCTGATAATATGGGTCACGACCCTGAGACGCATCTGTAGTCACTGCATTTTTGCATATCAGCCCGATGATGAGTCTCGTATGGAGACACTACCTCTTTAGTTGTGAAAGCCGCGGGAAACGGACGTTGGAAGGGTAAAGTTGGAAATTAGCATTTTGTCAGATTTAACTCGCTTGTTTCGCTTCGGGTTCGCTTGTTGGACCTCTATTTTAAAACACACCAAACCCATTAAATCACATCCAAAAAATAATTAAAACATTTAAAACACCTCTCACAATTAAATAATTAAAACAAAATTAAATTAAATTAAAACACATTTCACAAATTAAATCACATTCCTAAATTAAATTAAATCTCGTTCCTAAAATACATAAATCACATTCCTAATTTAATTAAATCACCTACCAATTTAAATAAATCATATCCTTAACTAAAAAGAAAAAATCAAATCACTTCCCTTAAATTAAAAGATTTTCCCTATCACATAATAAATTAAAAGATATCCCCAATTAATACACAAATCCTATTCCTTCTCCAACAAGGTAAACCTCCTCCCTTGGCCTAAAAATAACCCTTCTCCACACAAACCAAACCCGGGCTGGCTGGCTCATTCTCACGAAATCAAACCCTAAAATTCTAAAGCTCACAAGCATTACGCGTCCCCGCCATTCGTTGCCAGCCTTGCCTCAACTCACGCCTAAAGCCACTGCCCACTCAAACAATTCACACAAAAACCACACGCCCCTTTGCATCTAGCTCATCGCCCATCACGCCCCACTACCTCACGTAATTGCCACTTAACCCCACGTCCACACCACAACAGCCACACAGTTGCATGCCCTAATTGAAGCCACACACTGCCCTTATCCTTCGATCCCACATCGTTCAAATAAAACCCCTGCCCATCACGCCTCACATCAATCACAACTTTCAGCAACCCTTGCCCTCATCACGTCCACAGCCGTTCATAATCAACGCCTCTCATCTCACATTCGTCAGCCCAAAACCTCACAAGCGCCCAACTCACAAGCCATCAACACACCTTCATCAGCCCAAAACGCAGCTGTGCCCCTTACCCACTCTTTGCTCCTTCACACTGCCCTTCACATCAAGCCATCAGCCTTGCCTCACAGCCTCATCAATCCCACGATCCTCACGCTCACACACCTCACCGCTTCAGCCTTCTCACGTTCAACATACTAACCAGCTAACCCTAAAGCCATTAAGCCCTTCAACAGCCACGTTAAAAAGTACCCAATCTCTCTCGGAAAACCGACGTACGACAACAATCAAATAAAACACTCACGGCTTTGCACACAGGCCACGTGAACACATCCCACTCACACACACAAGACGCACACAAGCAGCACTCCAAACTCAGTCCATTCAATAAACACACAGCCCTTTAATCAGACAAGCCTTCGCACATTAACCCTCACTGCCAGCTCAGTTCAGCCGCACATTAACCCCCAAACAGCCCTAAAACTGCACTAAAAACAGTCCCAAAAGCTTCCCCAAAACAGTCCCCTAATTAACTCAAAACAGTGACAAGAAAATACCCTTAAAACAGCAGCGAAACGGAGTGAAAACAGCAGCCCAGACAGCGAAACAGTGAGGAGAAACGTTGGATTAGTGAACCAGAAAAGTATCGGATCAGTCACCCTTCCAACGGACGTGTGACGCCCTTTCTTGGGACGACAAAAGAGGTTAGACCTGAGGGCACCCTTTTTACTTATCTTCTTTATTTTTGTTTTATTTATTTTGATATATAATTGCATGAGAGTCGTTTGAGGCATGATGTGATTGTTGGATGAGCGGGATATGTGTTCCTTTTTGTGGTATATCGGATGGAAACCCGGACGTAAATTCCAGAGCCGATTCCGAATGGACGGTAGTATGGTCTGCACTCGGGATACAATGCCACGTACCACTTAAGATACACGTATCTCGTCTCATCCAAATTTGTGTTTGAGCATGTTATAGTTTGTAGGTTATTTATTTATTATTTAAAGCATGGTTTAGCTTAGTTTATTATTTATTGTCAAAGCATGATAATGTTATTTTTATGCATGATATTTTATTTAGTTTATGGTTATGTTTAAATAGTTATTTGTTTATTTTGGTTTAATGGTTCAATGTGCTCATTGTGTGATTCTATGTGTTTGCCGTTTAATGACTTATTTTCAAGCATGCAAACTTAGATTAGGAGTAATTTTGATGAATGCATACTAGACGTAGATTACCCTTGAGCATGAATGTTGAATAGATTCGGTTAGTTTATTGCACAAATCATATCATCACAAGTGACATAAGTAAGGGACCATTCCGAACCCAACGGTTTAAGGTCTTCCCTTGCAAGGGGTGAGTGCGGCCTTAAATCTTTGTCCCGGTTCACACCGGGTGGCGACTCCATGTTATTTCGTACTTCCCAACTAGGCTGCGAGCCTAGAACAGCGTCGTCAAGTTCTGTTGTCTACAGTCTGGCGACTCCACTGGGGATATTTTGAATCGGCCCCGAAATCATGTCTTGTGATGTTTATGCTTTGTGCTTTAGTTAATCGTTTCTATAGTGAGTTGAAAGGGGTGTAATCAAAGGCATTGTTAAGGCTAGGTAGTGGTTCGATGTCTTCCTTCACTCACTGCCTTTTTATAAGGAAATGCTGTGAAGACACCGAGATAATCATTACTTGTAGCTCGTTGTGACAAACTAGTTTGGAGGACTCGTTATTTATTCCTGACACCAAGCGATAAGAGCCTAAGGGGCTTGGGTACTTAAGAGAGCCTCGCTCCACCCTCCCTCTGGGGAATCTACAATGGGAAATCCATTCGACAGTTAGTCACACACCGTAACTCGTTGGCACGTACCGTAGGGTATAAAAAAAAGGTGCACTCACTTGGTCGCTTGAACCCTTGAGTGGGGAGTCCTAGTTGTGGGTAATCCTTCGTCAAACGAGAGCCTTTGTCCACACTCCTGTAAACCCACATGTGAACCATAGTTGTATGACCTATTGGGGCCACCCTTTATGCTTTTGATAACCCCATGCATATTATGTCTCATACATCCCATGCATCTCATGCATACATGCATCATGTTAAACCTCGTGTCTTAATAGCCATCATAGATATCCGTTGGGTTAGAAAAAAAGAAAGACTTGTCAAATGAGAGTTTAGCAAACATTGACATCGGGAAAAAGGAAATCGAGAAACAGAGAACTTTACTGCAAGGATAGAAAGACCATGGGGGGCCTTCAAAAAGAAAAAAAAAGAAAAAAAAAGAAAAAAAAAAGAAAAAAAAGGGAGAAAAAAAGAGAAAAAAAAAAGAGAAAGAAAGAAAAAAGAAGAAAAAAAATGAAAAAAAATAAAAGAAAAAAAATTTGTTGTTTGTTTTTAGTCCTTGATAGTTAGCCATAAGTCCGATGAATGGCTAATTAACTCTAGAATAGCAACTTTAATTTTCTAATTAATTTATTAAGCTTAATTACATTAATAAGCAAATAAATTAATTCTACATGCTTAAACACATCCAACAAGCATCCAACAATTTTAATTACAAAATAAAAGAATAGAGGCATGTTCTTAACAACACAATTGAAGCTAAGAATTTTTGAAACATTTTTCATGTAAGAAAAATGTGAAAAGAACTTACAAAATCAAGCCTTTTTGCCTTTGTTTTTCCTTCTTTTCTTTTCTTCACCAAAATGCTATCAATTCTTTGTTTCTAATTTTTTGTTGATCTTGCGTGAGTGATTGAAAATGAAACAAAACCAATTTTTTGTATCACTTTCCAACTTGCCGATTTTTGTAACAATTATTTAAATAACATTTATTTTAAACATATTTGTTAATAAAGTTAACACTTTGACTTTAATAAAGAGATCAAAATGTGTTCCAATGAAACCATGCCATTTCCAACTTTAATAAAGTTAAAATCATTACCTAAGATATTTATTTTATAAATTAATTTAATTATTTAATAATTAAATAATTAATTAATAAATTTAAATATCTTGAATATATGTATTTTATTTACAATAAATATCTCAAATACATATATTAATGATATAAGTCAAATATCACAATTTGATATTTTATTAATGTGTATTTAATAAAATCAAGTATTAAATAAAATACATATCAATATTGGAAATGACCGATAGGTCCCGATTGCATGTATTTTTCGTTTAACCATTAAACGAGTTATAAATAATCAGTATTATTCATAACAGTTGCCCTAGTGCTCCACGAGTAAATTTCATTAGTGAGACTCTCTAGATTCAGGCATATCCGTCATGAAATCAAATTACGTGTCCATAATTCACCCACCCGTAAATTATGACGAACACGGATAAACTCACTGAATCATACAGGTCGAGGTCACTGCATACGTATAATCCCTCCGTCACAGGTATCCGGATTAATCCAGAGATATAGATACAAACGTCAAATCTCTATAGATATAATCACGTCGACGTTTCTATTAGCATTCCCTCAAATAACACTTAGAACTAATTTCTACAGTGTACCACGGGCCCATGGATTTAACAAATTGCTAATACCATATTGAATACCTATACTCTGTACACAGAGCTGACAGATCCTATCTTGATACACACAGGATATCCTGAGCATCAGTCCACACCCAACGAACAGACAGAGGTCTGATCTAAATAGATCGGTGACGTGACTGCCATCTAAGTATGGAGGATAACTCAGATATCCACAGTGGTATCTCAAGTCAAAGAATTACTATCCTCACTCAACCCAAGAAGATTCTTATTGACGTTTGTGTACCATCCATTAATAATTTTCGGTGAGTCGTTCAGTGTTTATCCGTTATAAACACCTACACGTCTATACGAGTCTCCAAGACTCATGGTTCAATGAGAAACCATCGGAATCCTAGATTCCAATATATGACATGTACCAGTCTCTACGGGTTTACTTTACTGACCAAGTAGTGTAAACCTTAATCGGGAACTGTCTAAGAATGACAACGTCATGATACAACTCAATGTCAGTTGTGACACTTTTGCAACTGTATCATAACTAATCATTCTAAGGTCGGTTACATCTTTACCATATAAAAAAATTAGTTATATAAAAGAAACTATTCATTTTATTCATAATAAAACGTTACATTAGTATTTATATATAAATACATAATAAAATTGGCGCTCGGAGCACCAACCCTAACATCAACGACCCTAGGACGCATCCCGATAACTGTAACTGACAACGGGGGCCTCGACCCTGGGACGCATCCCGATAACTTTGACAATGTGGGTCACGACCCTGGGACGCATCCCCAAAACTGCTGATGATGTGGGCCATGACCCCGGGACTCATCCCCAAAACTGATGCTGATGTGGGTCATGACCCTCGGGACTCATCCCTAAAACTGATGCTGATGTGGGCCTCGACCCTGGGACTCATCCCCAAAACTGATACTGATGTGGGTCACGACCCTGAGACTCATCCCCAAAACTGATGCTGATGTGGGTCACGACCCTCAAGACTCATCCCCAAAACTGATGCTAATGTGGGCCTCGACCTGGGACTCATCCCCAAACTGATACTGATGTGGTCCTCGGCCCAAAGACTGATACTGATGCGTTGTTGCTTCTGGTTAGCTTGCCTTTGCCGCTTTCTTCTTTTCTTCTTTGAAACCTGTGAGTACAAAACAAAAAAAACACAAAAAAGAATGCAGATACGTTATGTGTATGCATGCATGCATGAATTCCTTATCCCGTTGGGTTAGGTCTTCTGTCAGGACTTCTCTTTCTCAAGCGAAGTACTATTTTAATATGTCCATGTTGATCGGCTCGGTGAACTCGTTCCCTTCCAAATCTGACAGTCTCACTGCCCCATTTCCCATTACTTTTTGCACTATGTAAGGTCCTTCCCAGTTAGGTCTGAACTTTCCTCTTGGGTCTGTCGTCGACGGCCTCGACTGCTTAAGTACCAAATCACCCTTTCTGATCTTAGTAGGACACACCTTCTTGTTGAATGCTCGGGCTAGTCTCTTCTGATATATCTGCATGTGATGCCAGGACTTCATCCTCTTTTCATCCAGTAGTGCTAACTGTTCAAATCTCTGTGCGGCCCATTCTTGTTCAGTAACTCTTTTTCTGCTTATACCCTCAAGGACTGTATCTCAAATTCCACTGGCAGTACTGCTTCCATTCCATAGACCAAAGAGTAAGTCGTGGCTCTTGTTACTGTTCTTACTGATGTTCTGTACCCCCATAGGGCATATGGTAGTTTGTTGGCCCAATCTTTACAGTTTTCTGTCATCTTGGCTAATATCTTCTTTACTGTCTTATTGGCTGCCTCGACTGCCCCATTTGCCTTGTGATGTCCTATCCCATATCTCTGTAGCATTGCCTTTGTTTCCCCTTGAAATTGAACTCCGTTATCTGTCACTACATGATGCGGCATCCCATATCGACATATGATGTTCCGAGCTATGAACTTCACCAACTATTTTGCTGTGACGTTACGAAATGACTCGGCTTCCACCTATTTTGAGAAGTAGTCCACTGCCACTACTATGAAACGATGTCCATTCGATGCATTCGGTCGAATCTCCCCGATCATATCAATTCCCCATGTTGAGAAAGGCCATGGCTCTGATAGCCTGTGTAACTCTGTGTGAGGCAGATAGTTCAAATTACCGTGTGCTTGACAATCATGACAATGTTTTACCAGCTTTGCACAGTCTGTCTCCATGGTCAACCAGTAGAAGCCCTGTCTTACAATCTTACGAGACAAGTTCAACCCATTCATGTGCGGTCCACATACCCCGACATGTACTTCTTCCATTGTCTTCTGAGCTTCTTCTTTTCTCAAACACTTCAGCTGAATGCCATTTGCCTGTCTCTTGTACAATTCTCCTATCAAAACCACATACTAAGAAGCCAATTTCTGAATAGATACCTTGTCTTTTCTGCTTGCTCCCTCCGAGTTCCCCTTGTTCCAGATACCTCTGAATGTCATGATACCAAGGTTTACCATCGTCGATCTCCATTTCCAGAACTCTTTCTATCTCATAAACGGGTCTGTTTGCTGTTGTCAGTACCAATGGTCTCATCACTAACTTCTCTGGATTTTCCCAAGTTGCTACAAGTGTAGCTAATGCGTCTGCCATCTGATTCTCTTCTCGCGGCAAGTGCTGAAACTTACAATCATGGATAGCCTGTGCCAACTTTTTGAGGTGAAAATGTAAGGTTTCAATCGTTCTTCCTTCAATTCCCATTCTCCATGCATCTATCGGACTACCAACATCGAATCTCCGTAGACTTCCACGCTCTCAGCCTTCAAGGCTACCAATGCAGTCAATCCAAAAGCACATGCTTCATACTCGGCCATGTTGTTAGTTACTCCGAAAGTCAACCTATTGGCCATAGGCAAGGTTTCTCCCTCGGGGGTCACTATCACGATCCCAATTTCGGCTCATTTGTAATTCACTGCGCCGTCGAAATACATCTTCCATCCTTGAACTGTTATTTCTTTGATCTCTTCATCTGGGAATTCAAACTTGTACTGATCCCCTTCAATAGGTTGCAATGCCAGGAACTCTGCTACGGCTCGCCCCTTGATTACTTTGGAGGTGAGATACTTAATTTCAAACTCTGTCAGTAACACTAACCTTCTTCCCAACTTCCCAACTAGCGACGGTACCGAATGTAGATACTTCAAGGGATTTTCTTTGGCTACCACCTGGATCTTCTAAGACTGGAAGTAATGCCATAGTTTTCTGGACGCCCATACCACTGCCAAACAGATCTTCTCTACCTCTTGATAACAGGCTTCGTATGGAAGCATCTTCTTACTGAGATAGTAGACTGCATGCTCTACCCCTGTCTCATCTACATGTACCATCATTGCCCCTAGTGCTTCTGATTCTATGGCCAAATACAATATCAAGTGTCTGCCAAGTCTCGGAGGTTTCAATACATGAGGCTTTACCAAGTATTCTCTGATCTTGTCGAAGGCTGCTTGACATTGCTCATTCCATTTCACTGGCTGGTCTTTTCTCAGCAGCTTGAAGATAGGCTCACATAATGACGTCAACTTGGCGATGAACCGACTGATATACTGAATTTTCCCGAGGAATTCCCTAACTTTTTTCTCAGTCTTCGGTGCTGGCATCTCTGTGATTGCTTTGATCTTCTCAGAGTCTACCTCTATTCCTCCCATTCCCACTGTATGTCCCAACAACTTTCCTGATGTTACCCCGAACACACATTTCTTGGGATTCAACCGCAAGTTGTATTTGTCAACTCTCTAAAGAAACTTCTCCAGTGCTTCTATATGCCATGTTCTTGTCTCTGATTTCACCATCATGTCGTCCACATATACTTCAATCTCTTTGTGTATCAAATCATGGAATAATATAGTGGCCATCCGTTGATAAGTAGCTCCTGCATTCTTGAGCCCAAACGGCATTACCTTGTAACAATATGTGCCCCACTCAGTGACAAAGGCAGTATTGTGCTTGTCTTCTTCAGCCATGAGAACCTGATTGTATCATGAAAACCCATCTTCAAATGAATACATGGCAGATAAATTCGCACTGTCAACTAGCACATCTATATGAGGTAGAGGAAAATCATCTTTCGGGCAAGCCTTGTTAAGATCTTTGTAATCCACACAGATTCTGACCTTCCCGTCTTTCTTCGGCACCGGCATAATATTTGTCAACCACTCAGGATACTTCACTACTTCCAGGAACCCCACATCTATCTGTTTCTTGACTTCCTCTCTGACTTTCTCGGCCCACTCAGGTCTCCTCCTTCAAAGTTTCTGTTTCACTGGCTTCATATTTGGATAAGTTGGTATTGTATGCTGGGCGATGCTTCTGTCTACTCTAGGCATGTCCTCATAGGACCAAGCAAACACTTTGGCATATTTGGCTAATATTCCTTCTAATTTTTCCCGCTCCTCAAAGGTAACCTCACTTGCAATTAGAATTTCCCTGGGGCTCTCAGGTGTACCAAGGTTAAATGCATTTGTCTTTGTGGAGCTGATATCAAATATACTCAAGTCGTGCAAATTGAAAGGGAGAAACTCAGACGAGTAAGCAAAATGATTGTCTTTATTGCTAGCAGATGCAGGAATACATTCAAATAAATCAGAGAGATAAACATCTTCATCCTCCACAGATGCATAATCTCCCACAGCTGGGTCAGGTTTTCCTCTAGGCATGTCCGGGTAGTCTTCCCCTTAAAGTTTGGCAATGTTGAACATTTACCCGGCTCGAACTTCATCTTCTCCATGATCCTAGCCACTTTAGGATCCACCAACTCTTCAAAAGTTGCCGACACTTGGAACCTTGTGAAATGTTGTATTTCCAAAGCAGCCACAGCATTGTCTACCTCAGCTCGGATGGTGACAATCTCTCCCCCGTATGGGAACTTAATAACCTGATGGATAGTGGAGGGCACGCCCCCAAGCTTGTGAAACCATGGCCTCCCCAACAATAAAGCAAAAGTGGCCGGGATGTCCAGTACTGTAAACTCAACTTCATCTTCAATTGGGCCCACTTAGACCATTGCTGCAAAAGTACATTCTACTCCTCGCTTACTATCATCATAAGCTTTGATAGTCATATTGGAGGGATCTAGATCAGTTGCCTTCATTCCCAACTTTGCCAAAATCTTCAATGGGCACACATTGATGGATGAGCCATCATCTATCATTACGCAAGATGTCTTCTTGCCCCTCACTTCAGCTCTGATGAACAAAGGTCTATTATGGTTCCTTCCTGTTGGACAATTATGACCCACAGCGTCATTATTTGTACAGATCATGGTGTTGTTGTACAAATTAACTATGTGACAAAGGAAATTGATCTTCTGTCATTTGTAATTAGATTACCAAAGATGTATAAATGATAGAAGGTCCATATGATTAGTTCCGGATTGAGATGATATGAGACAGTATCAATCCACGAAGGTTTAATCATTAAATATCCCTAGTCAGAGTATTATCGAGATGGGACATCGATAATGCGTAAAAGACTAGTATTACACTTGTGCGCGTTGTGAGGGCATAACAACATAGTTCTCATATATTTGGGTATATGATACTCATGCAAGTGTAATAGGAGGTTGTGTTTTACGATGGTACAGAAAACAGCTTCGCTCTGGATAGACCCCTCGAAATTTCATTGGTAGTATGACTATGTGTCTATGGAAGTCCGAATCATGGTAGGTGTATTTGGTCTTAACCTGAGACTTGCACCGCTAATACTTGCGACAATCAATATACTTTGGTTTTGGTCGTCCAGGGCTTTAACAGGTTATGTGTACGCTTCTTCTGGGTATATTAAGATTTGTAGTGTATTGGGTGTGATGTCGAGATGGAAGTATCACTCCAGTCATAGTGGAGATGATGATCACGTAGGATACGAAACTTGTTCTCTTATATGCTGCAGCTATCGGGATATTATGACTAGGTCATGTTTATCTGATTATAGAGACTAGTTACCAGAGATTGGATATGTGTTTCGTACGAGGCAGACACATTTCCAGCCCCAGGCCTTGCACGTGACATCCGATGCTGGATCGAAATACGCAATACTACGTATACTACGCCTGATATAGATCACATATTCCTGTAAGGATATTTCTGGAGAATTGGGTAGGCATGGCACTTTTCTAGAAGCCAACCTTGTCTTGTAAATCGGTACAAACGTAGTACAAGGTACTTACATGTTCGGATTGTCCGACGACCGGATTTACTGCCAACATATCCGGGGATCTCATGGGTCGCTTCCCGAAGATTCACCGATGACGTATGACTCACACTTCATTAATCTGGTCTTAATTAATGATGAGAGAGAAAATTAATCTAGGATTAATTGCGGAGATATTTTATCTGGGATAAAATATTAATTAAAGAGAGAGAGCGATTAATTTGGAATTAATCGATAAAATAATATATTCGATATATTATACGAAATTGGATTTCGACGCGGAATTGAAATTAGATTTTAATTCGGGCGAACGAGTTAATTTAAAATTAATTCGTTAGCGACGTGAATAGTAATTTTGCTAGGCATAATTATTTAATTACGTCGCAACGGAAAAATTCATTAATTTGGAATTAGTAAACCCGGGCCCGGGAGTGTTTGCAGGCGCACTCGCATTGCGAATTGAAAGTGCGGCCCACAAGTCACATCAAACGTCAAATCACTAGTCAATCGATTGATGTGATGTCTAATCACTTTGAATGATTTGACAACTTGTCATGAGTGATGTGAATAGTGATGGGAGTTGATGGAAGAGTGTTAGACACTCAAGTGTGATTGAAAGACATTTATCATTTAAATATTATTTGATTTTTGACTTTCAAAATTTGGTATTAGATATACATTACACACAACACTATTCTACTCTCTCTCTCCCTCTCCTAGAATAGGCCAAGGGCTATATTCTCTCCAAATTTCTTCAAAATGCCGTGAGCATGGAAGAAGCAATGTGAGGATTTGTTGCAAATTTTCACGGAGTGTTAGCACACATTCGGGGTCTTGCGAAGGTGATAGGGAACCGCACTTGTGAGCTTGGAATCACAACCCAAAAGCTTGGAGCTTGGACCGAAAATGGAGGAGAAAAAACCAGTCAAAGCCGTGAGCTCTAAGAGGGAAAAACTTGATGATTTTCGTTGTTCCTCGCGTCGCAAAAGCCGATCGTTGTAAGTATGTTTCCGCCATACTTTTTCGAGTATTCACATGTATGTTTCTTGCTTGATTGTGATCCTTGGGACCTTAGCGATTTCCACAATGGTATCAGAGCCAATTGAGCATGAAACTTGATTTAGGGTTAAAATTGGGTAAAATCAATTTGAGCATGATTTGATGAAATTGTTTGATTGATTATGCTTGAATGATGTTTAATTGAAGTTTGATTGGATCAATTTCATGAAAATTTGATTGGATCATTTTTTGCCCAAAAAGTAGGCTTGGCCGAATCTTCATAATGCCCTAATGTCTTGGTAATTTTTGTTTCTTTGATCATTGGATGACTTGAAACAATTGGGTAATGTTGATTTAGGATTCAATTGGATTGAAATCGAAATCGATTTGAAAAACCCCTAAAAACTGAGACTTGTGTAGCATGTAAAATGGGTTTATTTTTTATTAAAATGTGTTGGACATGTTTTGATGTTAATGAGCATAATTAATTGTACAAATTTGTGTTTTGGAAATGTTAATTTGGTAATTAATTATGGCATACACTTTAGTTAATTTAATTATGGAATTTGGAATTTTGAAATTAAATTAATTGGGCCTATTTTGGAAATTGGGCTTTAAAAGTTGTAATTGGGTTTATTGGGCTTGGTTGTACCAAGATTGGTTTAGGCTAAATTGGTTGGATCCAATTGGGCCCAAAACCATTTCCATAAAGTCCAATTATGACATAATGGACCTTTATTAATAATTGGGCCTAATGGGCCTAAATTGGTTTCTTGGCAAATAAGGGTGATTCCTTAAATGGGCTTTGGTATTTGGGTTTGACCCATATTGACCAAAAGTCCATGCCTTAGAAATTAATTAAAAGCCCATTGGACTTTAAATTAAATTGACATTGGATGTTAATCGGGCTTTGAGACCCTTAACGGTTAGATTTAGAATCTAAGTCGTAAAGGTACATTATAAAGTGTAATATTTAATTTGGAATTAAATAAATGAGTTAGTATTAAATACAAATTAAATTGGATTTAATGTTGTAGTTTAATTTAATTCAAGAATTTGTACTTTGAGTACTTATTCGCAAAACGAGTTGGACTCGCGCAAAATCAAATCGTTGTTTGAACATTGGATGGTCATTAATATTCAGATTAATTAATTGGATTAGATTGATTGATAACATACTTGTGTGAATACATGGTTGCGATGCATGAATAATGTTTATCGGATTGATATTAGATGGGTGGGGCAATTTTGGAAATTGTTGTAATAAATTTAGAATTTATTATTTGGACATGCGTGTCCAGCCTATTACCTCCTTACTCTTTGTATTTCTCTTCTCACCTATTCCCCTCAATGTAAATGAGGTTTCTTTAGAAGTGTTATGTAATTGGGTAGAAGTAATACTTGTGCTAGCCGGAGAGAGGAAATGGAGAGATTTTTTCTAGGAACAATGTTTAAGTATCCATCCGCATATCATTATTATATTTATTTATATACGCCATATTATGTGTTTAGAATGCATGTTTAAGGGTGTATGATGATGAGACCTTAACAAAGATAATTAATTGGTTGCCAATTGCACGCGAAAAACCCTTAACATAATATTAAGCATTTTTCCTTCCATTGAGTGATTCTTACTCAAGATCCAAGACTGACATTGGTTTGTTGGCCAAAGTCATGGCCTTTGTCCATCGAGGATGTGTTTGAATCATAAAGGCTTTGTTCCATATTGGTGTCTTGTCCAAGTTGTGATTTGTTGGCCAAAGTCAAGATCACTTCTTGTCCATCGACATTGATTACGAAGCTTTCCATGGTCAATGGGTTCCGCTTAACTGGGATCACTAAGTTTGTTGTGCCAAAGCCAAGGCTTAGTTGATTCAGAGGAAAAAGGTTAGGTAATATATTGGATATATTGGCATATATAGGATATATGTTTCGGACTTGGACGTCCACCTACTGGATCTAGGAATTGGATGGGATCCAATTGATCTTAGAGATCTACCTAGTTAATTATCATACAATTTGTTGGCCAAAGTCAAGATTGTGTGTTATTTAACGGGATCCTAGCCCACTAGGAAATAAGGTTTCCCGAGTACTCCACAAAGAGTTAGAGGCTCGCCGAAAAATAGTGGGAGGCAAGTATTAACTTTGTAATATTCGTTTAGTTACTTGCCATACGCGCTCATTACAAATATTTCGTCAAATAAATTATTTATTAGTTGGACTAATATTTAATCATTGTTTTGATTAAATAGTTGGACTGTATTCAAACTATTTCAATTTATAGTTGATTTTATAATTGGATTATAGTAATCAATATAATTGAATTTAATCAATTAAATTATAGTTGATTATATAGTTGGACTATAGTAATCATTATAATGAATAGTACCTAAAATCGTTGATTAAATAGTTGGACTATTAGAATCAAGATAAAATTTAAAGATTAGTGTTTAAAACATAATCCTGGGTGAAAATGTATTTAAACGACTTTAATTTTCAAATTGGGAATAAAACTTCAGGATGGTCCTGAAAATTAAGAAGTTACTTTATTTGATAAAATAACATCTTAGGCATAAGCTTGGAGTTAAGCAAATAGTAGAGCATGATCTTAGGAAGATTCATGTGATGATAACTTTAGTGCTTAATCCATTAAACTTGCCAAATAGACTCCTTAATTTCTTAATCAGAACTAAGGATTAGATCCTTATAGTATGATATTGAATTGAAGGATCTTCATAGATCTATTCTTAGATCTTAGAAGTACTAAATTGCAATAGTAAACTCTTGGAGAGTTAATGGCTATACTCAATGAGACAAAACCAAAGTTTGCAATAAGGCAAGTAGCGCAAGGCGCACCTTACTTCGATATTCTAGAAGGCCAAGGCTTGGCCAAAGGCTTCTGGAGTGTGAAAAGGGCAAAGGCAAAGTCATTATAATCTTCTGGGAAAACAAAAGACAAATCCCAAGATGTCTGCCTAAATTGTGGCAAACGGGGACACAGAAGCGTGACTGCCGTATGGACAAGGCAGACATGACGGAATTGAAGATGGGCAAGGCTCCGACTTCAAATATGTTTGTCATAACATTTTCACTACTAGTATTAAAATTGGATTTTAGATACTGAGTATGGTACATAAATATGTACTGGTGTGAAGAATCTGCTGAGAGCAGGATACTGACTTCAGTTGAGATCTATCTGCGAATTGAAAATGAGACAATAGTCGCTGTTTTAACCGTAGATACCTAAGTTTAGGAACTACCCTTCGGGTGTGTACTTAAATTAGGAAACTGTTACAATGTAACTAGTTTGACTAGATACATTATCTCTATATCAGGGTTTAACACGTTGCGGGTATACCTTTATATTCTAGAACACTAAAGTGTTTTATTTTATAAAGATGATATTGAGATAAACATATTAGATGTAAATAACAGCATTTATATTTTGAATAAAAATAAATCTCACACGTATAACATGACAAACAAATAGATCAAACTGAATTAATCAGTTGAGACTTATAAATGGCATTGTTATCTGGGACACAATTAAACAAGACTCGTATATCCACATTTTCGAAGAGTGGGTGTGGGAACACAGAAATCTGGGGCGACGCATGCTGTCCCGGGCTCGCGGCTCGGTTGGGAGTACGGAGTAGCCACGGGGGACTAAACCGGAGAATAATGGAGTCGCCACCCGGTGTGAACCGGGAAAATGAGATTTAAGGCCGCACTCACCCCTCGCAAGGGAAGACCTCAAACCGTTGGGTTCAGAATGCTCCCTTACTTATGCCATTTGTAATGAAAGGATTTACATAATAATTTAATCAGGCTTAAGTAACACTTATTCCTAAGAATATCATGCTTCTATATTCACGGGTACAAAATAACACTTATACATACATTTCATATATATCTCATATCTAAGAACACATGCCTGAAAATACCTCAAAGTAACAAGGAACATATAACTTCATTCAGCATATCATATTCATGAAAAACACAAGCATACATAATAACCGCACAAGCATACATGTGAGTACTTTTCCAAGTGATACGTGGAATTGTATCCCAAGTACAGACCGCATTACCGTCCATTCGGAATCGGCTACGAAATTTATGTCTGGGTTTCCATCCGATATATCACAAGAAATAATACTCCAAAGTCATCATGGCATAGGTATATGAATCGTAATGCGTTAAATCAAGACTAAGGCAAACGACCCAACTAATGGAATAAACATGCTTTTCATTATTATGTGCACAAAGATAAGAATGATTATGTGTGGTTCCATAAAAAATCACCTAAGAAACAATTATACATGGCATGTGATGAATATATCTCAGTTCAGTGTGTTCGCTTTCGTGTAGCGTCAGTAAACGCGTTCGAACGGAAATGAAACAGAATGCTCACATTCGTATGGCGTTTGTTAACGCGTTCGAACGGAAATGAAACAGAATGCTCACGTTCGTATGGCGTTTGTTAACGCGTTCGAACGGAAGTGAAACAGAATGCTCACGTTCGTATGGCATTCGTGAACGCGTTTGAACGGAAATGAGACCTGATGCATGATAAGGCAAAATGCATGCGCGTTCGAGTTGCGTTCGTAAACGCGTTCGAACGGGAATAGACCTGATGCATGAAATGGGACGCAATACATAAACAATAAAATAAAGGGGCGCGGCGAAGTACTGCCGTAAAGGTGGCCTTTTGGGGCTCTTGGTCTCTCAAAGAGAGGACCTTTAGACCAACATACTAAGCCCATGCGCTCGATCGCATCATGCATACAAACATAAAGACAATCATATCAAATTAAGTATGCCCGATTGAACACATCTTACATCCAACCAAACACACATCAACCGGCGCGACAAAGCATCGTGGTAATGGGCTTTAACCACTCCCCATAGGGGATCTTTCATTCCACTTACTAAGCCCATACGCTTGATTGAACCATGCATGAAAAGAATTAAACACAATAATGTCAAACTTAGTATGCCCGATTGAACGTATCTTGCATTCAACCGAAGACACATCAACCGGCGCGGCAAAGCATCGTGGTAAAGGGCTTTAACCCCTCCCCATGAGGGGATCTTTCATTCCACTTACTAGACCCATGCGCTCGATTGAATCATGCATACATAAACGACATACAAAATCCAAATGACGAAAAATAAATAAACCAAAGCAACACCAAACAAAAGAGGGTGCCGTTTACTCAAGCGGTACGTGGAGTTGTGTCCCGAGTACAGATCATATTACCGTCCATTCGGAATCGGCTATGAAATTTATGTCCGGGTTTCCATCCGATATACCGCGAGAGTTGACACATCTCTCATTCATCCAATACCCACAACACACATCATACACAAACAAGATTCAACGAATAAGTAAAATATAATCAAAATAAATAGCAAAAATCACGTAGAGATGAGTGTGAAAAGTACCCTCAGGTCTAACCTTTTAAACCGTCTCTCGGACTCGCGTTTCACGAAGATCGGAAGGGGTAAAGCTCCGTAACTTTTCTGGTTCACTGGTTTGCCTTTGCCTTCGCTGTTTTGCCGCTCAAGCTACTGTTTCGAGTCCGTTTTGCTGCTGTTTCCTTGTGGTTTCGCTGCCGTTTCCTCTGTATTTCTTGCTTACTGTTTTTGGGTGTGTTCTTCTTGTAATTTTCCTGTGTGTTCTGTATCTTATGTGTATGAGCTAGCTAGGGTTGAGAAGGTTGGTGAAGGGTTGTTTATATAGAGAAGGGCTATGCTTGACAATGAAAGGGATTTGGCTAATTAAAGAGGGATTTGATTTGGTGTTGGATAAGGAAAGGATTAGATTGAGGGGGGACAAATCTTGGCTAGATAGGGAAGGTTGAATATTTAGTTTATGTTGATTAGGCATACAATATTTTTTAAGTTTGGGAATAATATATTGGTTGATTGATTTTAACTTGGTATGATTATATTTGATTGGTTTAGATTAGGTAAATGGTTTAAATATTTTATTTAATTGACTTTTAATTTAATTAATATTTGATTTAATTAGGATGTGTCTTATGGGCTTGGTGGGCTAATTGGGCTTGGGTTGAGGCTAGCAGCAAAACCAGAATTACCGACACCGTTCGAACGCTTCCTCGAACGTGACACGAACGCCCGCAATCTGTTTGCCGTTCGAACGCATACACAAACGCAGCACGAACGAAAACAGTGAACCTTGTTTATTCTGAATTTCCCCTTCCGATATCCATTTCCCGCGGCTTCCGTGACTCAAAAGGTAGTGCCTTCAAATGAGACTCATCATTGGGTTTCACATGCAAAAATACAATGCCTACAGTCGCCCCCACTTTGATGGGACTTGTGCAGTGTGTGACTTTGAACAATCCTATCAAAGTTATGCAATGCATTTCTACTTACCTGGCTTGCCAGCTGTCACTTGACTTACCATGTGTTGAGTTGAGTTGATTTGGTGGTGAGGTGCTGCGACCCCTGGTTCATTCCCGAACCGTGCTCCATTTTTAGAGCGCCATTTTCGGCATCTTTTGTGTGTGTGCTCCATTTTGGAGCGCCATTTTCGGCCTTTGCTGTGTGTGCTCCATTTTGGAGCGCCATTTTCGGCATCTGTTGTGAGTGCTCCATTTTGGAGTGCCATTTCCGGCGTCTGTTGTGAGTGCACCATTTTGGAGTGCCATTTCCGGCGTCTGTTGTGAGTTCTCCATTTTGGAGTGCCATTTCCGGCGTCTGTTGTGAGTGCTCCATTTTGGAGTGCCATTTCCGGCGTCTGCTATGTGTGCTCCATTTTGGGGCGCCATTTTCGGCATCTGTTGTGGTAGCGGTCCATTTCCTGAACTGTGCTGTGCGAGATTGTGGCTCATTTTTGAACCGTTACTTGATGAGATGGTCTTTGCTGCTATAAACCTGCGAACACGAAACAAAAATTGCATGTATGTGATATGTATGCATGTATGCATGTATATGTATTATATTCCGATGGGTTAGGCCTTCCTTGGTCCATTTCTGAACTGTGCTCCATTTTCGGAAATGCTCCATTTTCGGAGTGCCCTTTTCGGCAAGTGATGAGATGATGGTCCATTTCGAACCATGCTCCATTTTCGGAGTGCCATTTTCGGCGAGATGTGATAATGGTCCATTTCCGAACCGTTACTGATAATGATGTGGGCCTCGCCCCAAACTGATACTGATATGGGCCTCGCCCCAAGACTGATACTGATGTGGGCCTCGCCCCAAGACTGATGCTGATATGGGCCTCGCCCCAAGACTGATACTGATACGGGCCTCGCCCCAAGACTGATACTGATATGGGCCTCGCCCCAAGACTGATACTGATGTGGGCCTCGCCCCAAGACTGATACTGATATGGGCCTCGCCCCAAGACTGATACTGATACGGGCCTCGCCCCAAGACTGATACTGATATGGGCCTCGCCCCCCAGACTGATACTGATACGGGCCTCGCCCCACATAATGCCATTCCCGGCAGAACTGATACTGAACTGATGTGGGCCTCGCCCCCAAGCTGATACTGATGCGGGCCTCGACCCTGGGACTCATCCCCAAACTGATACTGATTCATTTCTGAAACTGACTGTACTGTTGTTGCTCCCGAAGATTCCCCGTGTTCTAAACATCACTGAATTTCATAGTGCCAAGGTTGAATGTTTTTCTCAAATATACTCATATTGCAGAAGAGATTCAGCGAAATAATGTCTTTATTATCATTTAAAAATGATTCGAACATGTAGATTAAGTCAATGTCTATATTAAAAATGCATGATCAAATAGACTAGGAGGGATGATTTCATCATTCGCAATATTGCCTTCTTTCTTGGCCTATGGTTTTCCACCGTTGTCATCCCATATTCCTATGAATGAAGTTGAGTGGTCGAGAGTTTGGAAGAGAAGGGTTTCGGGTAGGCCAGAGTTGATCATGTAGTTGGGTAGGGGATTTCTGTGTGCGTTGGGTTGTTCTCTTTCTGGGTCAGGTATTTTGTGAGCATCGATGAGGTTTTGGATTTCATGCCTAAGGCGGGTGCAGTTGTCAGTTTCGTGGCCTCTCCTCTGATGGAAGTGACAATACAAGCTTAGGTTAAGGTTGGGTGGTATAGGATCTGGAAGTGGTTTAGGCTCTAAGGGTTTTAGGAGTCCTTGTCCTTTCAACTTCTCAAGCACCTTCGATAACGGCTTCCCCAGGTTAGAGAAATGCCGGTTCTTGACGGTAGCGACCTCGGCAGTAGCGGGCTTGGTCTCAGAAGGCCCCCCAAAAGTTCTTCTATTCTGGCCATAAAACTTTCTGTTTTCAGCCTCTTTATCCTCAAGATCCATGACAGTTTCCCTCAACTGTCGAAAATCAACAATCATGGAGGTCATCCTCCTCAACTTGTTGTAGATCGAGGGCTTAGTGCCATTGATGATCACTTTAATCTGGTCCTTCTTAGAGGGCCGAGTCTGCATTTTCAGAAGTTGGCTTCTCCAGCGGTCTACATACTCCTTGAAGCTTTCTTCCGGCTTCTGTTTAGTGTTCTCCAAATCACGGAGTGACAAGTCAATTTCTAAGTCTGTAACATACTGCTTCAGAAAAGCATCAGCTAGTTCCTTCCAATCTTCCTTAACCTTCTTCTCAAGGCTATGATACCAAACTACAGGTGCCCCCTCGAGTGACATCCCAAACATCTTTTGGACTTGGCGCTGTGATAGGCCCATTGAACTCATGACTGAGACATATTGCTGCAGATGGACCCTCGGGTCTCCGTTCCCACTAAACTTGGCCATGTCGGGCATTTTAAACTGAGCTGGCAGCTGTTCTCCGAACGTCATTGCCTCATAATCTAACAACTCTTCATTTTTACCCCTCATTTTACGGGTAACTGTTTCAACCTGATCCCGGAGCTTCTGAAATTCTGCATGAGACCCAAATACTTTGGCTGCTGCATACTCTGCCATATCATCATCAAAAGCGGGGGTATCATCCCTCAACCCATTCGGAGGCTCCTCACGCCTCACATTCTCAGAATTTTCCCCAGCACGGGGCATAGCTATACCAGCCATAGCAGTAGTCAAAGCTTGCAACTGTTCAGTGACCTTGGCGAGACTGTTCTCTAACTGATCCATACGGGACACCTCATTATCGGATTCACTCATACTTGTTCTTTTAGTGTGTCTTGTCCCTTCTCTAACCCAAACGGTATCTATGATGTCTTTTTGAGACAAAAATGGGGTTAACATGGTGCATGTATGCATGAGGTGCATGTGATGCATGATATGCATGCGATACAAGAAATATATCAACTCATTAAAATTTTCACACAAATCGGCTCATCATCATTTTAGAAGTTTTTGGGCCAACTGTCATAGGAGTGAACTCGTCCCAGTTTAAATGGCCCAACGAGTTCACATCTCATGGCAAGGAGCCCAACTAAATCCAAATGGTAACGTTCCGAACACAATCACAAAGTGGCCCATCAATCACTTAGAAGCCTTTGGCCCAATAGTCATGAAATACGTTCTTGTCCCAGTTTAAATGGCCCAACAAGCCCATATCCCATGACAAATGGTCCAACTGGATCCAACGACGATGTTCCCAAACACAAGCATAGAAGAAAGATGATGCAAACATGACATAATAATTTCTACACAATGGCCCATCGACATTTCAAAAGCTTTGGGCCTAATAGTCATAAGGTGCGAACTTGCCCCAGTTTAAATGGCCCAACAAGCCCGCATTTCTGACAATAGTCCAACTGCATCCAAATGAGGATGGTCCACAAGCACATATCCAAGGAAATAATTGTTACTTTAGCCAACCCGGTCTATGGGTGGGTTAGCAAGAGTATAGACAAAGGCTCTCACCGGCGAAGGATGGCCCACAACTAGGTCTCCCCACTCAAGGGTTCGAGCAACCAAGTGAGCGCACCCTTTTTTATACACTAAGGTACGTGCCAATGAGCTATGGTGTGTGGCGGACTGTCAAATGGATTTCCCGTTGTAGATTCCCCAGAGGGAAGGTGGAGCGAGGCTCACTTAAATACCCAAGCCTCTTAGGCTCTTATCGCTTGGTGTCAGGAATAAACAACGAGTCCTCCAAATTAGTCCATCACAATAGGCTACGAGTAGATGGCTATCTAGGTGCCTTCACAGCTTTTCCTTCTAGAAAGGTAGTGAATGAAGGAAGACACCAAACCATTACCTAGCCTCCAAATGCCTTTGATTAAACCCTCACTTATCCACTATAGACACGGTCAATTAAAACATAAATCCAAACATCACAAGTCAATATTCGGGGCCGATTCTCTATCCCCAGTGGAGTCGCCAGACTGTGGGAACACAGAAATCTGGGGCGACGCATGTTGTCCCGGGCTCGCGGCTCGGTTGGGAGTACGGAGTAGCCACGGGGGACTAAACCGGAGAATAATGGAGCCGCCACCCGGTGTGAACCGAGAAAATGAGATTTAAGGCCGCACTCACCCCTCGCAAGGGAAGACCTCAAACCGTTGGGTTCGGAATGGTCCCTTACTTATGCCATTTGTAATGAAAGGATTTACATAATAATTTAATCAGGCTTAAGTAACACTTATTCCTAAGAATATCATGCTTCTATATTCACGGGTACAAAATAACACTTATACATACATTTCACATTATCTCATATCTAAGAACACATGCCTGAAAATACCTCAAAGTAACAATGAACATATAACTTCATTCAGCATATCATATTCATGAAAAACACAAGCATACATAATAACCGCATAAGCATACATGTGAGTACTTTTCCAAGTGATACGTGGAATTGTATCCCAAGTACAGACCGCATTACCGTCCATTCGGAATCGGCTACAGAATTTATGTCTGGGTTTCCATCCGATATATCACAAGAAATAATACTCCAAAGTCATCATGGCATAGGTATATGAATCGTAATGCGTTAAATCAAGACTAAGGAAAACGACGCAACTAATGGAATAAACATGCTTTTCATTATTATGTGCACAAAGACAAGAATGACTATGTGTGGTTCCATAAAAAATCACCTAAGAAACAATTATACATGGCATGTGATGAATATATCTCAGTGTGTTCGCGTTCGTGTAGCGTTCGTAAACGCGTTTGAACGGAAATGAAACAGAATGCTCACGTTCGTATGGCGTTTGTTAACGCGTTCGAACGGAAATGAAACAGAATGCTCACGTTCGTATGGCGTTTGTTAACGCGTTCGAACGGAAGTGAAACAGAATGCTCACGTTCGTATGGCGTTCGTGAACGCGTTCGAACGGAAATGAGACCTGATGCATGATAAGGCAAAATGCATGCGCGTTCGAGTTGCGTTCGTAAACGCGTTCGAACGGGAACAGACCTGATGCATGAAATGGGACGCAATACATAAACAATAAAATAAAGGGGCGCGGCGAAGTACTGCCGTAAAGGTGGCCTTTTGGGGCTCTTGGTCTCTCAAAGAGAGGACCTTTAGACCAACATACTAAGCCCATGCGCTCGATCACATCATGCATACAAACATAAAGACAATCATATCAAATTAAGTATGCCCGATTGAACACATCTTACATCCAACCGAACACACATCAACCGGCGCGACAAAGCATCGTGGTAAAGGGTTTTAACCCCTCCCCATAGGGGATCTTTCATTCCACTTACTAAGCCCATGCGCTTGATTGAACCATGCATGAAAAGAATTAAACACAATAATGTCAAACTTAGTATGCCCGATTGAACGTATCTTGCATTCAACCGAACACACATCAACCGGCACGGCAAAACATCGTGGTAAAGGGCTTTAACCCCTCCCCATGAGGGGATCTTTCATTCCATTTACTAGACCCATGCGCTCGATTGAATCATGCATACATAAACGACATACAAAATCCAAATGACGAAAAATAAATAAACCAAAGCAACACCAAACAAAAGAGGGTGCCGTTTACTCAAGCGGTACGTGGAGTTGTGTCCCGAGTACAGATCATATTACCGTCCATTCGGAATCGGCTATGAAATTTATGTCCGGGTTTCCATCCGATATACCGCGAGAGTTGACACATCTCTCATTCATCCAATACCCACAACACACATCATACACAAACAAGATTCAACGAATAAGTAAAATATAATCAAAATAAATAGCAAAAATCACGTAGAGATGAGTGTGAAAAGTACCCTCAGGTCTAACCTTTTAAGCCGTCTTTCGGACTCGCGTTTCACGAAGATCGGAAGGGGTAAAGCTCCGCAACTTTTCTGGTTCACTGGTTTGCCTTTGCCTTCACTGTTTTACCGCTCAAGCTACTGTTTCGAGTCTATTTTGCTGCTGTTTCCTTGTGGTTTCGCTGCCGTTTCCTCTGTATCTCTTGCTTATTGTTTTTGGGTGTGTTCTTCCTGTAATTTTCCTGTGTGTTCTGTATCTTATGTGTATGAGCTAGCTAGGGTTGAGAAGGTTGGTGAAGGGTTGTTTATATAGAGAAGGGCTAGGCTTGACAAGGAAAGGGATTTGGCTAATTAAAGAGGGATTTGATTTGGTGTTGGATAAGGAAAGGATTAGATTGAGGGGGGACAAATCTTGGCTAGATAGGGAAGGTTGAATATTTAGTTTATGTTGATTAGGCATACAATATTTTAAGTTTGGGAATAATATATTGGTTGATTGATTTTAACTTGGTATGATTATATTTGATTGGTTTAGATTAGGTAAATGGTTTAAATATTTTATTTAATTGACTTTTAATTTAATTAATATTTGATTTAATTAGGATGTGTCTTATGGGCTTAGTGGGCTAATTGGGCTTGGGTTGAGGCTAGCAGCAAAACCAGAATTACCGACACTGTTCGAACGCTTCCTCGAACGCGACACGAACGCCCGCAATCTGTTTGCCGTTCGAACGCATACACGAACGCAGCACGAACGAAAACAGTGAACCTTGTTTATTCTGAATTTCCCCTTCCGATATCCGTTTCCCGCGGCTTCCGTGACTCAAAAGGTAGTGCCTCCAAATGAGACTCATCATCGGCTTTCACATGCAAAAATACAATGCCTACAGTGGGTACTATGACTGATTTGATTTATTCAAATGATGTCTATGAATCTAGTTTATTAGGCAAAGTGCCTATAACACTATTTACTTGGTAAAAGTGCAAATGCCATCGATCTGTTAGCCCTTGATCATAGTGACGTAAGTGGGCCCATATCTAGCTAGGCTAGAGGTGGATATGAATGTTTCGTGACCTTACGGATGTGGCATTGCGTTATGATTATGTGTTTTTTTTGAAACACATATCGTAAAATTTTAGAGTTTCGACACGAAATAGACAAATAGATCCGCTAAAGTATTAACCATCACGGTTAGACCATAATGAAAATACTTAAGCAATAAATTTCTCAAATACTTGAAAGAGTATAATATTCTTTCAATGAGGACTCCTCCCGGAACACGTCAGTTTGACGGTGTGTCCGAACAGAGAAACTGAATTTTGTTGGACATGATAAGGTTAATCATGAGTCGCTCTGAGCTACCATTTCCTTCAATGGATATGCATAAACAGTGCAGAACTTATTTTGAATAAGGTTCCATGAAAATATGTTAGACAGAATTCATATTAGATATGAACATGAAAGAAATTGGATTTTCTCATTCCTGATGATTTGGGAATGCTAGGCATATGTTTGGATGATACCAAACTAAAACCCAAATCGGAAAAGTGCCTAAATTGTTGGTTATCCTAGGGAAACCAAAGTATAGTACTTATACAACTCACAAGAGAATAATGTAATTGTTGCTCTCCATGTGGTTTTCCTAAGAGGAATACCTATATGCAGTGGTAAGTGGGAGGAAAGTAAAACTCGATGAAAATCGGAGTAATACTATTCCAGGCACCGATTCTTTAATGGAACACAAATAGTTCATCAAGGAAGAAACTATACCATAATCTTCAAATACCCAAGAACCACGCAAGTCGGAGAGAGTCAGAAAACAACCTGGGGTATGGGTTTCTGATCTCACCTCATAAAGATGTCAATCTTATTGAGGAATACCAACTGACTACGTATGAGGAAGTGATACAAGGTATCAACTCCCTATTATGGAAAAGTGCCATGAAGTCCGAAATGGATTCCATGTATATCAACTATGTTTGGACACTAGTTGTTGTACCGCAATTCATTATGCCTATTGGTACTATATAAGTCTTCAAGGAAGACATACATGGATGGCAATATACCAAAGTACAAAGCTGGGCTTGTAGCGAAAAGGTATCGTTATCAACATTGTGTCGATTACGATGAAACCTTTTACCTGTTGATATGGTTAAATCCATTTGGATAATGCTTGCTGATGCTACATGTTTCATTCATGAAATATGACAGCTGAACGGAAAAATCGCTTTCCTTAAACGGAAAACTTTTGGAGGATGTTTACAACATCCTGGCGGTTTTGTCGTACCAAAACAAGCAAACAAGGTTTGCAGGTTATACGATCCATGGATGGATTGAAGCAAACATTGGGTTCTTGGAACTATATCATTTTGATGTAATCATAATGGTGTATGATTTCATTCAAAAACGAAAATGATTCTTATGTATATAAGGAGGTTAGTGGGAGCGCACTGACAATGAATGTCCTAAGTAATGATGACATATCATTTCTTGGAAATGATATTCCCATAATACAATCGGTGAAAGCTTGGCTTTCATGAAAATTCTCCATAGAATTCTTGGGAGAAACAACCTTTCTTCTAGGAATAAAGATCTACTAGGATAGATTTAAAGTTGTTAATTATCTCTGAGAAATTGTACATTGAAAAATATATGCGACCTGGTGTCTCATACGCTTTGAGCATATTGAGTCAAAATCAGGCCAATCCAAGTGATAGTCACTGGATTGATGTTAAGAACATCCTTTAGTATCTTAGATGATCTAAGGATGTTGTCTTATACTATGGAGAATGAGAACTTGAAGTGGCTGGGTTCAACGTTGCAAGTTTCCTAACCGATAAAACGATTATAAGTCGTAACAATGGTACTATAAAGTTTTAATAATGGAACAGTGAGCTGGAAATCTTCCAAGCAAGATACTGTTGCCGAATAAACAACAAAAATGGATTATTGCTGCAGCTGAGGTAGCAATAGAAGCCATTTGGGTCGATAATAATCTAATTAGATTAGATATAGTTCTGTTAGCAGCTGAGCTAGGCTACAACGCAGGCTAAAGAATTAATGGTCTCATCAACGATCCAAATATATACTTCAGTTATTCATCTGATTTGTTCG
Source organism: Zanthoxylum bungeanum (assembly GCA_019454045.1). Classification (NCBI taxonomy): domain Eukaryota; kingdom Viridiplantae; phylum Streptophyta; class Magnoliopsida; order Sapindales; family Rutaceae; genus Zanthoxylum; species Zanthoxylum bungeanum. Next base: position 49,677 of record SKCR01032267.1, read on the forward strand.
GATCATACATCGTGGCGATGTGATGATCGAATAAATCACATCAGATGATAATCATGCAAATCCGCTGACGAAAGAATTTCCTCAGCAGAAGTTTGAGCGAACCGTACATAGTTCGGGTGTAAGACACTTGAGTGACTGGCTATAGGCCAAGTGGGAGATTGTTGGACAATTATGACCCATAGCGTCACTATTTGTACAGATCATGGTGTTGTTGTACAAATTAACTATGTGACAAAGGAAATTGCTCTTCTATCATTTGTAATTACATTACCAAAGATGTATAAATGATAGAAGGTCCATATGATTAGTTCCGGATTGAGATGATATGAGACAGTATCAATCCATAAAGGTTTAATCATTAAATATCCCTAGTCAGAGTATTATCGAGATGAGACATCGATAATGCGTAAAAGACTAGTATTACACGTGTGCGCGTTGTGAGGGCATAACGACATAGTTCTCATATATTTGGGTATAGGATACTCATGCAAGTGTAATAGAAGGTTGTGTTTTACCGATGGTACAGAAAACAGCTTTGCTCTGGATAGACCCCTCGGAATTCCTTTGGTAGTATGACTATGTGTCTATGGAAGTCCGAATCAGGGTAGGTGTATTTGGTCTTAACCTGAGACTTGCACCGCTAATACTTGCGACAATCAATATACTTTGGTTTTGGTCGTCCAGGGCTTTAACAGGTTCTGTGTACGCCTCTTCTGGGTATATTGAGAATTGTAGTGTATTGGGTGTGATGTCGAGATGAAAGTATCACTCCAGTCATAGTGGAGATGATGATCACGTAGGATACGAAACTCGTTCTCTTATATGCTGCAGCTATCGGGATATTATGACTAGGTCATGTTTATCCGATTATAGAGACTAGTTACCAGAGATCTGATATGTGCGTCGTACATATCAGATCTTGTAAATACGCAATACTACGTATACTACGCCTGATATAGATCACATATTCCTGTAAGGATATTTCTGGAGAATTGGGTAGGCATGGCACTTTGCTTGAAGCCAACCTTGTCTTGTAAATCGGTAAAAACGTAGTACTAGGTACTTACGTGTTCAGATAATCTGACGACCAGATTTACTGCCAACATATCCGGGGATCTCATGGGTCGCTTCCCGAAGATTCACTGATGACGTATGACTCGCACTTTATTAAACTGGTCTTAATTAATGATGAGAGAGAAAATTAATCTGGGATTAATTGCGGAGATATTTTATCTGGGATAAAATATTAATTAAAGAGAGAGAACGATTAATTTGGAATTAATCGATAAAATAATATATTCGATATATTATACGAAATTGGATTTCGACGCGGAATTGAAATTAGATTTTAATTCGGGCGAACGAGTTAATTTAGAATTAATTCGTTAGCGACGTGAATAGTAATTTTGCTAGGCTTAATTATTTAATTACGTCACAACGAAAAAATTCGTTAATTTGGAATTAGCGAACCCGAGCCCGGGAGTGTTTGCGGGCGCACTCGCTTTGCGAATTTAAAGTGCGGCCAACAAGTCACATCAATCGTCAAATCACTAGTCAATCGATTGATGTGATGTATAGTCACTTTGAGTGATTTGACAACTAGTCATGAGTGATGTGAATAGTGATGGGAGTTGATGGAAGAGTGTTTGACACTCAAGTGTGATTGAAAGACATTTATCATTTAAATATTATTTGATTTTTGACTTTCAAAATTTGGTATTAGATATACATTACACACAACACTATTATACTCTCTCTCTCCCTCTCCTAGAATCGACCAATAGCCATATTCTCTCCAAATTTCTTCAAAATGTCGTGGCCATGGAAGAAGCAATGTGAGGATTTGTTGCAAATTTTCACGGAGTGCTAGCACACATTCGGGGTCTTGCGAAGGTGATAGGGAACCGCACTTGTGAGCTTGGAATCACAACCCAAAAGCTTGGAGCTTGGACCAAAAATGGAAGAGCAAAAACCAGCTAAGCCGTGAGCTCTAGGAGGGAAAAGCTTGATGATTTTCGTTGTTACTCGCGTCGCAAAAGCCGATCGTTGTAACTATATTTCCGCCATACTTTTTCGAGTATTCACATGTATGTTTTTGCTTGATTGTGATCCTTGGGACCTTAAAAAATTTCCAACACTTCCCTCAGCCGGGAGTTCCTCCTCAGAAAAGGTTATCTGTAGAGCTTCCTTTTGCACTGATCCAACAAACATCACGAGGTTGGCATCCTCCGTCACTACTATCTTGCTCAAGGCCTCAACCATGGCCCGCCTGTGCTCCTGAGATGTACATAACAACTCCCAGATGCTCACTTGTGCTCAGGACTTCCTCAAATGACGCAGCACTGCATCCCCCTCAGCATTCTCCATATTTTCAGACACTTCTTTGCCATCCGTTAACACTTCCTTACCCTTCTCAGCCGTATCACTGTAGAAACGCCCGCTGCGTGTCATTCCTCTTACCACCTCTTCATCACTACTGGAGAAATCTTCCCAGAAATTCTTCCTCTGTTCTGTTTCATCCTTGCTGCTACTATCCCAAATTCCCAGGTAGAAGGCTTGATGGTCAAAGGATTTGAGGACAAGGCTTTCGGGAAGGCCAGAGTTTATCATATAGGTTGGTGGTGAGAAAGAGTGGTAATTCTGTAGGGGTTTTTTTGTGTGTGTTAGGCTGTTCTTTTTCAGGATCGGGTATTTTTTGGGAGTCTATAAGGTCCTGAATTTCATGGCGGAGGCGGGTAAAATTTTCAGTGGCATGGCCCTTCTGTTGATGGAAATGGCAATAGTGGTTCAGGTTGAGATGCGGTGGTGGTGGGTGTGGAAGTGGTTTGGTCTCAATGGGTTTCAGAAGTCTCTGTCTCTTTAATTTCTCCAATACCTTAGACAAGGGTCTACCCAGGTTGGAGAATCACCGGTTCCGGATAGTAGCAATCTCAGCAGAAACAGGCTTGGTACCCGATGTCCCCCAATGGGCCTCCTATTTAGGCTATAGAACTTTCTGTTCTCAGCTTCTTCTTCTTCAATATCCATGACAGTCTCGCTCAACTGTCGAAAATCAGTAATCATGGAGGTCATTCTCCTCAGCTTTCCATAAATCGAGGGCTTAGTACCATTGATAATCATCTTTATTTGGTCCTTCTCTGAGGGCCAAGTGTACATTTTCAAGAGCTGGCTCCTCCAACGGTCTACATATTCCTTGAAGCTTTCTTCTGGCTTCTGTTTGGTATTTTCTAAGTCCCGGAGTGACAAGTCGATCTCCAGATCTCTAACATACTGTCTCAAAAAGGCCTCTGCCAATTCCCTCCAATCCTCATTGATCTTCCTCTCCAAGCTGTGATACCATACCACGGGTGCCCCCTTGAGTGACATTCCAAACATTTTCTGAACCTGACGCATGGATAGACCCTCTGAACTCATAACTGAAACATACTCCCGGAGATGGACCCTTGGGTCCCCGTTCCCATTGAACTTGGCTATATGCGGCATTTTAAACTGAGCTGGCAACTGTTCCTCAAACATCATTGCCTCATAATCCAACAGGTCTTCGTGCTTGCCCCTCATCTTACGGGTAACCGACTCTACCTGATCTCGAAGTTTCTGCAGTTCAGTTTGAGACCCTGCCATTTTCCCCGCAGCATATTCAGCCATATCATCATCAAAACCCGAAATATCATCATTCAATCTAGTCGGAGGGTCTTCATACCTCTAATTCTCAGAGTTTCCCCCAGCACGGGGCACAGCCATATTGGCCATAGCAGCAGTCAAGGCTTGCAACTATTCAGTAACCTTGGTGAGATTGGTTTCCAACTGATCCATACGGGATGTTTCATTCTCTGATTCACTCATGTTTTCTATTGGCCTTTTAACAAGTCTTCCTTTTTCCCTAACCCAACGAATATCTATGATGGCTCTTAAGACACAAGAGAGTTAACATGATGTGTGTATGCGTGAGATGCATGAGATACGTGCGATGTATGGAACATATAATTCGGCCCATTGTCATTTTAAAGCTTCAATCGCATTATTGCAAGGTGCAAACTTGTCCCAGTTGAAAAGGCCCAACAGGTTTACACCTTTGCGATAACATAGTTAAACAACTTCAAATGATAAATGGCCCAAACACAGGATGGCCCATCGGTATTTCAGAAACTTTTAGCCCAATTGTCATAGGATACGAACTCGTCCCAGTTTAAATGGCCCAACAAGTTCACATTTATGACAAGAAGTCCAACTGAATCCAAATGGTGATGGTCCCCAAATACAAGCATAAAGAGATAATTCAAGCATAAAGCAATAATTTCTACAGAGCGGCCCATCGACATTTCAGAAGCTTTTGGCCCAATTGTCATAGGATACGAACTCGTCCCAATTTAAATGGCCCAACAAGCTCGCATTTCTGACAAGAAGTCCAACTGCATCTAAATGAGGATGGTCTACAAGCACAATGAGATAATTCAAGCATAAAGCAATAATTTCTACAGAGCGGCCCATCGGCATTTCAGAAGATTTTGGCCCAATTGTCATAGGATACGAACTCGTCCCAGTTTAAATGGCCCAACAAGTTCGCATTTCTGACAAGAAGTCCAACTGTATCCAAATGATGATGGTTCACAAGCACAAGGAAATAGTTGTTATAGGTCATACAACTCCGGTCTACGTGTGGATTTGTGGGAGTGTGGACAAAGACTCTTGCTGGAGAAGGATTACCCACAACTAGGTCTCGTCACTCAAGTGTTCGAGCGACCAAGTGAGCGCAGCTTTTTTATACCTTACGGTACGTGCCAACGAGTTATGGTGCGTGACTGACTGTCAAATGGATTTCCCATTGTAGATTCCCCAGAGGGAGGGCGGAGCAAACTCTCTTAAAAACCCAAGCCTCTTAGGCTCTTATCGCTTGGTGACAGGAATAAACAACGGGTCCTCCAAATTAGTCCATCACAGTAGGCTACGAGTACATGATTACCTAGGTTCCTTCACAGCTTTTCCTTATAGATTGGTAGTGAATAAGGGAAGACACCGAACCATTACCCAGCCTTAAAAAGTGCCTTTGATTAAACCTTTTTCAACCCACGGTAAACATGGTTAATTAAAGCACAAATCACAAACATTACAAGACATTATTTCCAGGCCAATTCTCTATCCCCAGTGGAGTCGCCAGACTGTAGGACACAGAAATTGGCGACGCTGTCCTGGGTTCGCGGCCCAATTGGGAGTACGAAATAGCCTGTGGGGGAACTAAACTGGAGAAATAACATGGAGTCGCCAACTGGTGTGAACCGGGAAAATGATTTAAGGCCGCACTCACCCCTCGCAAGGGAATACCTCAAATTGTTGGGTTCGGAATGGTCTCCTACTTATGCCACTTGTAATGATATGATTTGTGCAATAATCTAACCAAGCCTAAGCAACATAAATTTCCAAGGATAATCTACTTCTAAGTTCATGCATAAAAAATGTGAATTGGAATAACGGCAAGCATATGATTTCATGAACACATTATATTGATAAACACAGAGACGCAAATAAGCAAAAATTGTACAAGCATGCATATTAAAGAGAGGCAATTAAGTGCATAAATATTGAAGAGAGCTAACTAAACATATGATGGGGAAGGGAATGACTAGGGGAACAAACATGCATGAAACATGATAAAGGAATATGTCCAGTGTGTGCGTGTTCGTGTAGCGTTCGAACGGTAAACAGAATGCAAGCGTTCGAGTAGCGTTTAATAATGCATTCTGTCTTATTTCCGTTTGAACATGCCTAAGAACGCTACTCGAATGCTGGTATTATGTTTATCGTTCGAACACGTTTACGAACACTACTCGAACACGCATGCATTTTATTGCATCATGCATCGGGTTTAATCCCGTTCGAACGCGTTATCAAACGCAATACGAACGCGGACATTCTGTTTATCGTTCGAACGTGTTATCAAATGCTACTCAAATGCTTGCATTCTGTTTACCGTTCAAACGCGTTTACGAACGCTACACGAACACACACACACTGGACAGATTCCTTTATCATGTTTCATGCATGTTTGTTCCCCTAGTCATTCCATTCCCCATCATATGTTTATTTAGCTCTCTTCAATATTTATGCACTTAATTGCCTCTCTTTAATATGCATGCTTGTACAATTATTGCTTAATTGCGTCTCTGTGTTTATCAATATAATGTGTTAATGAAATCATATGCTTGCCGTTATTCCAATTCACCTTTTTTTATGCATGAACTTAGAAGTAGATTATCCTTGGAAATATATGTTCCTTAGGCTTGGTTAGATTATTGTACAAATCATATCATTACAAGTGGCATAAGTAAGGGACCATTCTGAACCCAACGGTTTGAGGTCTTCCCTTGCGAGGGGTGAGTGCGGCCTTAAATCATTTTCCCGGTTCACATCGGGTGGCGACTCCATGTTATTTCTCCGGTTTAGTTCCCTGCGGGCTATTCCGTACTCCCAACCGAGCCGCGAGCCCGGGACAGTGTCACCGATTTCTGTGTCCTACAGTGTGTTAAGCAGGCCCACTCAAATTTTGAATTTTAATGTGGCGCCCACCAACTCAAATCATTAGTCAACTTTATTTACTTTTTGGTGATGGAAGTTGGTGGTGAATTTATTGGTAACTTGTCAAATACACTTTGTCATTTTGGAATGACTAATACCAAAACTTGGATTTGGTATATGATAATTGACTTTTGGAAAATCAATTACAGAACACAAAAAAAATTGAAAAATATCTCTTCTCCAACAAGCAAAAGCCGAGAGCTTCCTTCTTCATCTCAGAAATTTTGCTTCAAAATTTATTCTTGCTAGCACATACAAGGAGTCAACCAAGGTGTTAGGGAAACAAATCCTAGAGTTTGGAACACAAGGGAAAGGCTTGGAGCTCTTCTCAAACACAAAAGTTTTGAACTTCCAACATCCAACGAAACCAATCAATGTAAGTTTTTCCGCAACTTCTTTGAGTATTCACATGAAATCATGACTTAGAAGATCCTTGGCATGTTCTAGGAACCCAACAATGGTATCAGAGCCTTTTCTAAGCATGAAATGAATTTAGGGTTTATATACATTAATTTAGGGTTTTTATGATTTGAGCATGATTTCTTCAAATTGATGGTTTGGTTGAGCTTGGATGATGAAAAATTAGATTTATGCATCTTAAAAATTGAGAAAATGAATTGGTTAAATTTTCCCCCAATTTCCTTGCTTTGACCCAAACATGAACCCTAGATATATAATGGTGATTTTTGATTTTAGACCATTGGATGTGTTTAATGCATGATGAGTATATTGATTGTTGATTTAATTAGATTGAAATCAAAAATGGATATAAATTGTGCCATATTGCTGTGAGTTGAGAAGCATGATATAGATTGATTTTGCTTCAATTTGTGTTGGACATAAGTTGATAAATTAAAGTATGATTAATTAGATAAATTGGTGTTTTGGAAATATTAATTTAAATAATTAATTGTGGCTAATACACTTTAATTAAAAATTAATGTGAAATTTGGAATTTTGTATTAATTAAAATTAGTCTTTAATTTTGAATTGGGCTAATATTGTTGTATTTGGACTTGATGGGCTTGGTTGGGCCAACTTGGTTTAGGAAAATTGGATTGGATCCAAATTGGGACTAAAACCATTCCATAAAGTCCAAATATAATAATCGGGCATTTAACCATTTAATTGGGCCTAATGGGCCAAAATTAATTTTATGGCAAATAGTGTGATTCCTTAATTGGCCTTGGCATCTTTGATTGGATCCATAATTGCCAAAGCCCATGCCTTAAGAATTAATTAAAAGTCCATTAGACTTTAATTAAATTGACATTGGATGTTAATTGGGCCTTTGAGACCCATAAAGATTGGATTTAGAATCTAATTCTAAAAGGCGCTAAAATAAGTATAATTTTTTAATTTGGAATTAAATTCGAATTAGTATTGAATACAAATTAAATTGGATTTAAAATTGTAGTTCGATATAATTCAAGAATATTTACTTTGAGTACTTATTCTTAAGAGAGTTGGACTCGCTTAAATCAAATTATTGTTTGAACATTGGATGGTCATTAATTCAAAGATTAATTAATTGGATTAGATTGATTGAATAACATGCTTTGTGTGAATACATGGATGTATTGTATGAATAATGTATATCGGATGGATATTAGAAGGGTGAGGGCAATTTTGGAAATTATTGTAATAAATTTAGAATATATTAAATTTGACCTGCGTGTCCAGCCTTTTATCTCTTGACTCTTTGTATTTATCTTCTCACCAATTCCCCTCAATGTTAATGAGGTTTCTTTATTGTATTATGTAATTGGGTAGAATTTAGAATAGTGCTAGCCGGGGAGAGGAAATTGAGAGATTTGTTATAGGAACAATTTGTTAAATATCCATCCGTATATCGTTATTATTTATTTCGCGCCTTATTATGCTTTTAGAATGCATGCTTAAGGGTGTATGATGAGACCTAATCAAAGATAATAAATTGGTTGCCAATTTACGTGAAAACCCCTCAAACAAATATTAAACGAATTCCTTCCATTGAGTGGTTCTCTCTCAAGATCCAAGATAGGCATTGGTTTGTTGGCCAAAGTCAATATCAATGTCCATCGCGGATGTGTTTGAACCACGAAGGCTTTGTTATATATCGCATGTCTTGGGCAGTTGTGACTTGTTGGCCAAAGTCAAGGTCACTTCTTGTTCATCGTCATGGATTATGAAGCTTTCCCACTGTCAATGGGTCCCGCTTAACTTGAATCATTAAGCTTGTTGAGCCAAAGCCAAAGCTTAGTTGATTAAGAGGAACAGGTTAGGAAATATATTGGACATATTGACATATATATTGTATATATGTTTCGGACTTGGAGGTCCACCTACCGAATCTAGGAATTGGATGGGATCCAATTGATCTTAGAGATCTACCTAGTTAAATATCATACAGCTTGTTGGCCAAAGTCAAGGTTGTGTGTTATTTAACGAGATCCTAGCCCACTAGGAAACTAGGTTTCTCGAGTACTCAACAGAGGGTTAGACACTCGCCGAAAATTAGTGGGAGGCCAGTATTGAATTTGTAATTTCGTTCAAATACTTACCAAATACGCGTTTTCAAATTATTTTCGTCATTTTATATATTTATATTAGTTGGACTAATATTTTATTATTTTTTTGTAACAGTTGGACTGTACCCAAAATCGTTAATTGAATAGTTAGACTATTGCAATTAAGATGGCCGGAAAGATCAACGTTATGGACATTATCATGGGCGAAAATGTCTTTAATGGTGCGAACTTTCCTGACTGGGATATGAACCTCGGGATTTTCCTGGGGGCTGAGAAGATGCTCTATACAATAGAGAGACCTCTCGGGCCTAAGCCCGGAATTGAGCAGTTGTTTGAGCTTGAGCTTTGGAAGACTCATAGCGATGACAACTCAACCGCTCAATCTGTCATGCTTGCTGCAATGACCCCACAATTTCGTCATCAAAACAAGGGATTGGATCCCTATGAAATGATGTTAAAATTGAGGGACCTTCACCGATCTAACCTTAGATCGTAGAGGTACGAATTACAGAAGAAGCTCTTTCGCTCTCATATGTCATAGGGTACATCTGTCGAGCATCATGTATCGTAGATGATTGATGACATCGAACAGCTGGGACAGCTGGGCATAGTCTTTGAGGCTGAGACTTCTATAGATTTGATCTTACAGACTCTGCCTAACAGCTGGGGTGGGTTCATCATGAAATATAATATGATGAACCAAGAAAATACTCTTGGAGAGTTTATGGCAATGTTGAAAGAGGAAGAAAAAGAGCTTTTAAAGGGCAAGAAGCGTGAGGCGCACTTCGCTTCGACATCTCAGTCTACCAAGGCTTGGCCAAAAGCTACTGGAGGTGTGAAGAAGAAGAAGAAAAGAAAGGGCAAGGCCAAATCATCAAAGTCTTCTGGGAAGGCAAATGACAAATCCCAAGATGTTTGCCTGCAGTGTGGCAAACGGGGTCACTGGAAGCGTGACTATCGTGAGTACAATGCGCATATGAAGGAAGTGAAGGTGGGCAAGGCTCCGGCTTCAGGTAAGTTTGTTATTCAAATAAACATGTCTATTTCTAGTTTTAAAAATTGAATTTTTAATTCTGGTTATGGTACTCATATATGTACTGATGTGCATGATCTGCAGATTAGCAGGAGACAGGCTTCAGGAGAGATCGACCTCCGAGTTGGAAATGGGACTAGAGTCACCGTTTTGGCTGTTGGGACCTATATTTTGGAACTGCCATCGGGGCATGTACTTACTTTATCAAACTGCTATTATGTACCTAGTTTGACTAGAAACATTATATATGTATCTTGCTTGACCCAATGTGGGTATACTTTTGTATTCAGAAATACTGGGTGTTTTGTTTATAAAATTGATTTTGAGATATGCAGTGCTGATGTTAATAATGGTCTTTATATTTTGAATATAAATCAATCTCAAACATATAACATGACAAACAAAAGGCTTAAATTAAGTAACAAAGATGAAACTTATATGTGGCATTGTCATCTGGAACACATTAACAAGACTCGTATATCCACACTTTTGAAGAGTGGATACTTGGATGGATTTGATCCAAATTCATATGACGTCTGCGAATCTTGTTTATTAGGCAAAATTCCTAAAACACCTTTTAGCGGTAAAGGTGCACGTGCCACCGAACTGTTAGCCCTCGTTCATAGTGACATATGCGGGCCCATGTCTAGCCAGGCTAGAGGTGGATATGAATACTTAGTAACCTTTATGAATGATGCATCACATTATGGTTATGTGTATCTTATGAGACACAAGTCAGAAACTTTTACGAAATTCAAAGAGTCTCGACACGAAGTAGAAAAACAGACCAGTAAAAGTATTAAAACATTACGGTCAGACCGTGGTGGAGAATACTTGAGCAATGAGTTTCTCGATTACTTGAAAGAGTATGGTATTCTTTCACAGTGAACTCCTCCCGAAACACCTCAATTAAACGGTGTATCCGAACGGAGAAACCGAACTTTGTTAGACATGGTAAGGTCTATGATGAGTCGCACAGAGCTACCAATTTCCTTTTGGGGATATGCATTGAACAATGCAATACTTATTTTGAATAAGGTTCCGTCAAAGTCTGTTCAACAGACTCCATATGAAATATGGACAGGAAAGAAACCGGGTTTCTCATTCTTGAAGATTTGGGGATGCTGGGCATACGTTAAACGTTTGGATGGTACCAAACTAGAACCCAAATTGGATAAGTGCCTATTTGTAGGTTATCCTAGGGAAACCAATGGATATTACTTCTACCACCCACAAGAGAACAAGGTATTTGTTGCTCTACATGCGGTTTTCCTTGAAAAGGAATTCCTAAATGCAGTGGTAAGGGGGAGGAAAGTAGAACTCGATGAAAATCGGAGTGATACTGTTCCTGGCACCGATTCCTTAACAAAACACGAAAAGTTCAACAGGGATGAGACTGTACCACAATCTTCTAATACACAAGAACCGCGTAGGTCGGAGAGAGTCATAAAACTACCTGAGAGGTATTGGTTTCTGATCTCACCTAACGTAGATATTAATCTTATTGAGGATAATGAGCCGGCTACATATAAGGAATCGATATAAGATATCGATTCTACTTTATGGCAAGAAGCCATGAAGTCCGAAATGGATTACATGTACACCAACCAAGTTTGGACACTGGTTGATGCACCAGAAGGTGTAAAGCCTATTGGTTGCAAATGGGTCTTCAAGAAGAAGACCGACATGGATGACAACATACAAACATACAAAGCTAGGCTTGTAGTGAAAGAGTATCGTCAACGACATGGTGTCGACTACGATGAAACCTTTTCACATGTTGCCATGATTAAATCCATTCGGATAATGCTTGCTATTGCTGCATATTTCGATTATGAAATATGGCAGATAGACGTCAAAACCGCTTTTCTTAACAGAAACCTTTTGAAGGATGTTTATATGCAACAGCATGACGGTTTTGTCATACCAAAACATGAAAATAAGGTTTAAAAGTTAAATCGATCCATTTATGGATTGAAGCAAGCATCGCGTTCTTGGAACCAACATTTTGATGAGATCATAAAAGAATATGATTTTGTTCAAAACGAGGATGATCCTTGTGTATATAAGAAGGTTAGTGGGAGCGCACTGACATTCATTGTCCTTTACGTAGATGATGTATTGCTTATCGGCAATGACATTCCCATGCTACAATCAATGAAAGTTTGGCTTTCATTAAAATTCTCCATGAAAGATCTGGGAGAAGCAACTTTTATTCTGGGAATAAGGATCTACCGGGATAGATCTAGAAAGATGATTGGACTCTCCCAGAGCTCGTATATCGATAAAGTGTTGAAGAGATTCAACATGGATCAGTCTAAGAGGGGACTGTTGCCAGTGTCATATGGCGTCTCTCTATCTAAGGACATGTATCCTAAAACTCAAGATGAGAGAGCAAAATGAGTCGGATCCCGTTCGCTTCTGCAGTCGTATCGATCATGTATGCCATGATATATACGCGACCTGATGTCTCGTAAGCTTTGAGAATGTGTAGTCGCTATCAGGCCGATCCAGGTGATAGTCACTGGGTTACGGTTAAGAACATCCTTAAGTATCTTAGACGAACTAAGGATGCTTTCTTAGTCTATGGAGATGGAGAACTTGAGGTAACTGGATTTACCGATGCAAGTTTCCAAACCGATAAAGACGACTGTAAGTCGCAATTCAGGTACATATTTTGTTTGAATAACGGAGCAGTGATCTGGAAATCTTCCAAGCAAGAGACTGTTGCCGATTCAACAATAGAAGTGGAATACAACGCTGCAGCTGAGGCAGCAAAAGAGGCAGTTTGGATCCGTAAATTCCTAATTGGATTAGGAGTAGTTCCGTTATCAGCTGAGCCCGTTCCTTTGTTTTGTGATAATAACGGGGCTATAACGCAGGCTAAGGAACCACAGTCTCATCAACGATCCAAGCATGTACTTTGATGTTTCTATCTGATTCGTGAGATCATACATCGTGGCGATGTGAAAATCGAGAAGGTCGCATCAGATGACAACATTGCAGATCCGCTGATGAAGGCTATTTCTCACCAAAAGTTTGAGCGACATGTACATAGTTCATGTATTAGATACTTGAGTGATTGGCTATAGGCCAAGTGGGAGATTGTTGGACAATTATGACCCATAGCATCACTATTTGTAAAAGACATTGTGGTTTTTGTACAAATAAACTATGTGACAAAGGAAATTGCCATTTTATCATTTTGTAATTAGATTACTTGAATATATAAATGATAAAAGTCCTTATGATTAGTTCCGGATTAATAAGATATGAGACAGTATCAATCCACGAAAGGTTTAATCATTAAATATCTCTAGTCGTAGTATTAGCGAGACTGGACATCGATAATGTGGAATAGGCTAGTATTACACTTGTGCACATTATGGAAGCGTAACGACATAGTTCTCATATATTTGGGTATTGGATACTCATGCAAGTGTAATAGGAGGTTTTGTTTACCAATGGTACGGGAACAGCTTCACTCTGGATAGACTCCTGGGAATCCCAGTGGTAGTATGGGAATTCGAATCAAGGTAGGTGTATTTGGTCTTAACCTGAGACTTGCATCGCTAATACTTGCGACAATCAATACGCTTTGGTTTTGGTCGTTCGGGGCTTTAACATGTTCTGTGTACGCCTTTTATGGGTTTATTGAGAATCGTAGAGTATTGGGTGTGATGTCAAGATGGAAGTATCACTTCAGTCATATGGAGATGATGATCACGCAGGGAAACAAAACTGGTACTCTATTAAGTTACAACTATCGGGATAATATGACAAGGTCATGATTATCCGATTAAAGAGACTAGTTGCTAGTGATCCGATATATGCTTCGTACGGGGCAGACACAATTTCAGCCCCAGGCCTAGCATGTGACATCCGATGCTGGATCGCAATACGCAATACTTAGTATACTACACCTGGCATAGATTATGTATTCCTTAAAAGAATATTTCTGGAGAATTGGGTAGGCACGGTGCTTTGCTATAAGTCAACCATGTCTTGTAAATCGGTAAGAATGTGGTATGGGGTACGCACGTGTTCGGATAGTCCGACGACCGAATTTACTGCCAACATATCCATGGATCTCATGGGTCGCTTCTCAAAGATTCACCGATGATGTTTGACTCGAATAGAGTTAATCTAGGATTAATTATAAGAGAGAGAAGATTAATCTAGGATTAATTACGGCAAGAATTTATCTTGGATAAAATTCGATTAGAAGAGAGAGAACAATTAATTTGGAATTAATCAATTAAATAATATATTCGATATATTAATTGAAATTAGATTTCAAAGCGGAATTAAAATTGGATATTAATTCGGGCGAACGAAATAATTTAGAATTAATTCGTAAGCGACTTTAATAATAATTTTACTATGCATAATTATTTAATTAAATTGGATTTAATTATATCGTAACGGAAAATTCGTTAATTCAGAATTAAATGAATCCGAGCCCGAAGTGTGTTAAGCGGGCCCACTCGAATTTTAAATTTTAAAGTGGGGCCCACCAACTTAAATCATTAGTCAACTTTATTTACTTTTTGATGATAGAAGTTGGTGGTGAATTTGTTGGTAACTTGTCAAATACACTTTGTCATTTTGGAATGACTAATACCAAAACTTGGATTTGGTATATGATAATTGACTTTTGGAAAATCAATTAAACAACACAAAAAAAATTGAAAACTCTCTCCTCTCCAACAAGCAAAAGCGGAGAGCTTCCTTCTCCATCTTAGAAATTTTGCTTCAAAAATTCTTCTTGCTAGCACATACAAAGAGTCAACCAAGGTGTTAGGGAAACAAATCCTAGATTTTGGAACACAAGGGAAAGGCTTGGAGCTCTTCTCAAACATAATAGTTTTGAACTTCCAACATCTAACGAAACCGATCAATGTAAGTTTTTCCGTAACTTCTTTGAGTATTCACACGAAATCATTACTTAGAAGATCTTTGGCATGTTCTAGGAACCCAACATGCAGTGCTAGGACAGAGAAAGAAAGGTAAGCCGCATGTAATATATTACGCAAGTAGAACTTTAAACAGTGCAGAAATGAATTACATTACCACCGAAAAAGAACTACTTACTGTAATATTTACATTGGATAAATTTCGATCATATTTAATTGGTTCTTTAACCGTGGTTTATTCTAATCATGCTATTGTTAGATATTTGATGTTTAACAGGATTCCAAGCCAAGATTAATACAGTGGATTTTTTTGCTTCAAGAATTCAATCTCACAATCAAAGACAAGAAAGGGCAGCGAACGTGGTTGCAGATCACTTATCGAGACTCACAAACGAGTCACTAATTGATACAACTCCCATAAATGATTCCTTTCCCGATGAATTTTTATTCTTTATAAACATAATTCCTTGGTATGCTAATATTGTCAATTTTCTTGCAACAGGAAAGATACCTCTAGACTGGAGCCATAGGCTATCTACTGGGATGGTCCATATCTGTTTAAATGCTGCCCTAATTATACTTTCAGACGATGCATACCGGACAGTGAGATAAGTGGTGTTATTCAGTTTTGTCATTCAGAAGCATGTGAAGGTCATTTTTCATCTAAGAAAACCACTGTAAAAATCTTACAGTGTGGATTTTTTTGGCCCACCATTTTTAAAGATACACACACTTTCTGCAAAACTTGTGAAAACTGTCAAAAGTTGGGATCCATTTCAAAAATAAATATGATGTCTTTAAATTGCACCATTGTCGTCAAAATCTTTGATTGTTGGGGGATAGATTTCATGGGCTCATTTCCACCATCATTTGGATTTTATATATTTCAGTTGCAGTCGATTATGTCTCAAAATGGGTAGAGGAAATTCCTTGTTGGAACAATGATCACACAACTGTGATCAAATTTTTAAAAGAAAATATGTTGAGTCGATTTGGAATCCCTCGGGCCATCATAAGTGATGGAGGTAAACACTTTTGTAACAGACCCTTTGAGTCCTTAATGAAAAAGTATGGAGTCTCACACAAAGTTTTCACCTCCTATCACCCCCAGACAAACGGTCAAGTTGAATTAGTGAATAGGGAAATTAAACAAATTTTAGAAATAACGGTTAACCCAAATCGTAAAAATTGGTCTCTTCGACTAACTGATGCACTTTGGGCATACCGAACATCTTTCAAAACATCTTTGGGAATGTCCTCGTATCGTCTAGTTTAAGGAAAACCTTGTCATTTGCATGTAGAACTTGACCATAAAGCATATTGAGCTATTAAAGTATTCAATTCAAACCTTGAAAATGATGGTCATGAACGTAAATTGCAATTAAATGAACTTGAAGAGTTAAGGAATGATTATATGAGAATACAAAAATTCTTAAAGCTAAAACTAAGGTCTTTCATGACAGTCAAATTTCATAAAAAAAAATTTGAAGTTGATCAAAAGGTTTTTGCTTTATAATTCTCGTCTTCATTTATTTCCTGGAAAATAAAAATCCAAATGGAGTGGCCCATTCATTGTAAAACACGTTTACCCATACGGGGCTATTGACATTGAGAATCCTATGGATGGTGATGTATTTAAAGTGAATGGACAGCGTCTGAAACCATTTTTGGAGTGCTCAAAATTTTAAGAAACTTTTTTCCTATCAAATCCAGTATACCGTGATTAATGTAGTTTCTTTTATTTTCTGTTTAATATTTCTCTAATTTCCATTTTTCTTCGTTTTGCAGCATTTTTGTCTTTTCTCTTTTTAATTTCACACCCTGGTAAAGCATCGGATAACAGTACTTCGTGACTCAAAGTCGGTTATTTCAGTCTCCTAAAGTTATTGATACCCTACAAACTAAGGCATGGAAGAAACTCTCGCAAACCTCCGCAAACATTCTCCCTCTCTTCCCCAAAATACTCTGATAAAAATTTACAAAGACGTACGGAAAGGATGAGGCTTCTTATGATTCATGGTATTCCTAGTGATATTTGTTGGGTAATTGAAGAAAACTTCATTTGGCAGGTGAGTCATATGACTCTTTCATTTCTTACATGTCTGGTTTAGGGAAAAGCACCTATGCTAAAAAAAGAAGAGGTAAACAATTAGGTGTTTGTTATAAGTGTGCACGCTACACGTGCAACACTCATTGTCGTTCTTTAGGAATGGTGTCTGATAATCGCGAAGATAAATTCATTAGGGATGGCTTGAGTAAGGAGTCTTTGGATGATATATCATTGACTCTTGAGACGCATCCTAGTGGATATAACCATCAAGAGATTCGCAAGTTACATACACAATTTCAAAAAGAAAGACAATAATACAGCCTTAGGAATCTGACTTTAAAAGACCATGTTTTCCAATTTATAAGAAAGTTGGATTGGAAGCATATCCCCGACCCATAGAGGGCGTTCAAGCCGTTACTGGACGTAAAACCAGAGTAATATGTGAGCCACAATCACAACTACAGTACATATTGTTTTCAATTATTTCTTTGATTTCCTTTACTCTAAAAGTTACTGTTTTGATTTACTTTTTGCCGATAGTATCTAACCTTTTCTGTTCACGATCTATTTTACTGATAATTGTCATTTGCAGGTACTAGTGTATTTATTACTCACCCCTTTTTCAGGATCTATAAATTCAGCTCGTCAATTCTCTCTCTTCAACACATCTAGCTAAGAGAGATAACACAAATAGAGACAACTACAAAATGATGATTCACTAATATCTATGTGTTTTGTGGAACTAGCTCCAGAATTAAACCAGAATTTGTTGAGGCTGCGAGAGAATTGGGTAGAGTTATGGCAAACGAAAACATACACTTAGTTTATGGCGGTGGCAATCTTGGATTGATGGGGTGTATTTCAAAGGCTGTACAAGAATGTGGCAGTCAAGTTTTGGAGATCATTCCATAACCCTTAACCGAGGACAACATCATCGGAAAATCAAATAGAGATGAATGTATTGTCCCAGGTATGTCTGAAAGACTCAATGAAATGATCAATCATGTTGATGCTTTTATTGCTTTACCAGGTGGTCTAGGAACGTTGGAAGAAATATTCACAGTTGCGTCAAGGGCAAACTTGAATATTCACCAAAAACCCATTGGGCTGTTTAATGTTAATGGATTTTTCGATTTTCTTTTTGTATTTCTTGAAGATGCCAAAAGAAATGGGTTTATTTCAAAACCAGTAAGAGATATCTTCCTAACAGCAAGAAAAGCTGATGATTTAATTAACCAACTCTTAGCTTATGAACCAAAAATCGACCCTATTTTTTCCAAATTGAATTGGTCCGATAACGATCGTGGCAAAAAGCGCAGAGTAAACTTGGATCTTAATCTGTAATCTTTAGTCGTAGCTGTAACTGTCAATTCCACACTAACCATGTGATATCTTCTAAACTCTACTTCTCTTTCTTTAAACATTGGGGACAATGTCTCATTTTGATTGAGGGAGGGGATAGTTTACTAGATAATTTTTATGTTTCATTAATGTTTTTATTAAAAAACATATATTGTTTTTACTTTGTTGTTATTTTGTCTGTAAGAATATATATCCATATATATACACACAAACTAACAACAATATTATTTTCTAAACCAAGTGGAATTGTTGTTCAGAGGTGGCTGTGTAAGGAGTTTTCACTCCTAAGACGCATCTCAATATAATTCGTAACAAGTTATTTGTTGTTCCTTTCTTTTTGAATTAATTAAATTTGTGAATTCTCCAAAACATTGATTAAATTTGATCTTTATATGCTAATTTGACAAATATTATCAACAACATGGTAACATATGCTCATAGGTAGTAAGTGAAAATTTCGTAATATTCAGTTCTCTAGTTTGTTGGAGGTAACACCTAAAGGCAGTGAAATTTATATATATTCAAAAAAAACTAATCATGCTTTTACTTAGTAACCGGACATCTTGCCTCAGCAAGCAGTGATTGTTCGCGTAAAACGGTAAAGTTTGATTTAGTTTAATAAAGCTTTTTACTCAGTAACCAGACATCTTGCCTCAGCAAGCAGTGATTGTTCACGTAAAACGGTAGAGCTTGAGGAAAAAAATGGAGTTTGAATAAAGTTTATTTTCGTAGCCTTTTTAACTCGAGCAATTAAGTCCGAAGGGGTGTCTTAACACTTAGTACCCTAAGGCCAACTTGTCTGGGAATTACTGGCCCAATGCTCGTTACAAGGGTTATAAAGAAAGCTTAAGGGAATCATACACTTTTTCTTTTTAATATATGAGATCCGAGTCATTAAGTCTGTAGGGGTATCTTAACACCTAGTGCCCTAAAACCAACTGGTTTGGGAGTCACTGGCCCGAAGTTCGATATAAGGATCGAGGATATATTTATAAATAAATACATGTGGATATTGTGGGCAAAATATATTGATCAATACCTTGTTTTATGAATATATGTAAGAATGGTAAAAAGTACAGGAGAAGTCATTTATTTGATAATTTAGAATGAAAGAAAACAATTGTTAACTTAGATAAGAATTATGCTTTTAGATTTCTCTTGAATTAATAGGGACTAGTAATAAGCTAGTTAAGGGGTGTGATGAACACTAAAAAGTACATATTTATTATACGATAAATCAATCATTTTACACATGTAATTTCACTAATCCCCTTAATTTGGCACGTTTGTGATATAATATTTTAAGTTATGTTTTGAGTGTTTTTATTGTATTATTTTTGTTATTTGATAGGTAAAATACTGCTCGGAAGCTTGATAGAAAAAGCCAGAATTGGAAAAAGCGCAAAAATGGAAAAAATAGCTTTCGCGTCGCGACACGCTAGGTCTCAAGCGTCGTGACGTGCCTAATAAGACGAAGGCACCTGATCAGGTGAAATCACACACGTAATGCAAGCGCACGTATCGTTCAAGTAGTATAAAATGTATCGATCCCACGAGGACTTAATACATGTGCTATTAATTTATTAAAGTTCAATTTCTAGAAGTATCTAAAAATTGATTGTTGTTTGGATGGTGATTTTAACTAATGACAAGTAATTAAAACAATGCAAAAGTAAATTCTAAAAAGTAATCAATATTATGAAACTATCTAGGGTTGTGAATTCTTCAAATATTCTTCTAAAGATGAAGTGACTATCTTATGTTTGTGTAATATGACAATTTATTAACCTGGAACACGAAGATATGCAAAAGCCTCTGTCGATGGTCAGATGCAAACACTCAAAGTAACTCAATTAACTATATGTCTATGTTAACCAAGAAACTCTGAATTCATTAAGATTAAGTTCCAATTATGGCTACTCATGCCTGACATGTATATGTCTATCCTGGAATGAAATCTCTAATGTGAGTGTGAGATCGTGAGCTATTGAGTCTAAGGCTTTAACCTGAAATCCCTTCGTCAAGTTCATTTTAAGTTTACCAAATCAATCTTATTAGTGGCCAATTAACAAGAAGCATTAAGTTTAAGACTCAATAAATAAACCAAAATATTACACAAGACACAAGACAAATCAACTTATAAAACCATTGATATTTGAATTCATCACATCCCTAGATAATGTATTTAGTTATGATACATATCTAGGACTACTAAAGACATAAATAAACAAAACATTATAAAACAAATTTGAAGTTTAAAAAAATAAAAAAATAAAATAAAATGTTGGGGTTAGGGGATCCACTTTTATTAATTCAAATTTAGAAATCTCCATTGTTATAATATATAAATTTTACATGAATTACCAACCGACCATATAGGCGGTATCCAATTAAGTCAAATTTCATTTAATCAAACCGATCATAAAGGCGGTATCCAATTAAGTAAGGATTAAGTCAAATTAAATTAAGTCCAACCGACCATAAAGGCGGTATCCAATTAAGTCAAATTTTAAGGTAATTTATATATTATAAATAAGGAAGATTAATCTAAATTATTATAATAAAAGTTTTAGCTTTCACCCCAGCAGAAAGAAGTTACATACTCATGCTTTAAGTAAAACAAATAAAATTTTATTACTAAATTAAAAATTAAATACAAGAAAACTTAAATAAACACACAAGATACTCTCTTCTTAGTATTTCAGAGAAAATCCCCAGAAGAAAGTATGAGTTTTACATCAAATTTGGCATGCTATTTATAGGTAAATATAAAGGCTTCCACCAATTTCTCTACCAAACATGCCAACAAACAGGGTACCAAACATGACACCAAACATGGCACCAAATCCTCCACCAAATATGCAAGCATGTTTGGTGGAAGTTTGACAATTTTAAATTATCATTTTCCATTTTTTTTTATTTTCGATAATGACTTTAATAATTACACATAACACACTTTGGATTTTTCATCGATTTTGGTCTGCCAACTTAAGAATTCGAAATTCTTATGAACATCGAAGTTGTAGATCTTTGCGTCTTATTTCATCTGGAACTTAAATCACCTCCATCCGATATCGGAGTAAAAAGTTATGGCCAAAATACGCAAATTGTGCAAAATTGAAATTTCTGAAATTGTACTTCGTTAGATTGCCATTTCAAGTTTCCAACCTCCAAAATCCAAATGTCAAGTCCAGTTTTTGCCCTTCTTTGTTCCACATTTCGTCCTGATTGATTCCAGTGAGTCTCGAATTATTTTATCTGTAAAATAAATAAAAACACATCAAAACATTCATAAAACTCGAGAAACTATACAAAATATTAAGTAAAAGTGACCGTAAATATTGATATTTTTTCTGCTCATCAGCACCGCACGAAGCACTTAGCTCTCGACACGTGTCCATTAGGTGGCATTCGTGTCGTCATGCGCAAAGCCTTGGTGTCGCAACGCGTGGGCGTTCTCAGCCTATAAATTGAAGCCTCCGGCAGAAGAAATTTTCATGCTTTCTTTTCGAATTCCTCTAGATTTTTGAGAGAAAGTGTCTTGTGTGTTTAGTTATTTAAAGCTTTCTGTAATGTCTTTTTCTTTCAATAATAAAATTATTAGTATGTTTAATTACAAAATGAGTAGCTAATTTCTTTTCGCTGGGGTAATGGGTGAAGCTTTTATAATGAAAACTTAGATCAATCTCGCCTACATTATAATAAATAAATTGTAATCTAATGATTAAAACTTGATTTAGATATAGATTAATTATTGACAAAATTGGCTACCGCCTGTATGGCTGGTTTTATCTTGATACCACCTATATGAATGGTTTTATACGATTTTGGCATAGTTGAGTACCTTGGCAGGACTTGTTATAGACAAACGGTATCACCGCCTTTATGGCTGATTTTATGTTTTTGGCATACTTAGTACCTTGACAGGACTAGTTATCGACAGAAATGACTACCGTCTTTATGGCCGGTTCTATATATTGGCATAATTAATTCCTGAGATAAATTAATTGGGTAATAAGGACAATTTATATGTTATAATTAAGCGAGATTTCTAGATTTGAAATATTAAAAGTGGATCCCCTAACTTCAGCATTTCATTTTATTACTGCATTTTCACTTAAAAGTTTCCAACAACTTCAACAAATCAAACCTTTTTCTTTTTGCTATACTTGTCATTCTATTTTACTAAATTTATTCCGTGGATCGACCCCGGACTTGTCGAGTTATTTTATTACTTCGACACTCTTATACTTGGGAGTAAAATACCACTTTTTGAGCGTGTCAATAAACATTAAACTTGAAATGATTTTCTTCATATTTTATTGTTATTATTTTTTAATATTATATTATTTAATTAATATTAAATTATTTATTATTATTATTTATTAATATTGGGGCCAACCGGTTGTATTAACCACTCAGTGCCTATTATGTTCAATGTTTCGGCGTCTCCAAAGCTAATGTCCCTCGGGTACCAATACCTGGATACCAATAGCAACACCCTGATAATATATATAAGGGTTATGCTAACGAGTGTCCTTATGGCACTTATTAAGAATTCATTTTAGGAAAATTTTAATATCACTTTTATAGGAAATGAAAATAATTGTCAAAACATTAATGTCTTTTTTTTTTCCTATTAAAACTTTCTTAAAATACATTCTTAATGAGTGTTCTTAGAGTACTCGTTAGCATTTCTCTATTTATAATAATAAAATTATGAAATCAAATCAATCATGTGCATAAAATAAAGTAGTAATTAATTAAACTCGATAGTTATAATGAATAATAATTGATAGCTTTTAGGTTCCGCTACCCCATTTGAGTTTTTGCAAACTATATATGAGAGGAGACAGCTAATTATGAATTTATAAAATTTAGATTCTCTATGATGGCTCTAATTCAATCATTACTGCATTGCACATCGAGCATCCCATAATATTACCAAAACTTGTTTGTTTCTACGATATTTCATTTGTTGAAAGCAGATGAATTAATCATTGTAGATTCTGTACGCCAACCACTTATGAGTGAGATATAAGTTTATCTATACATGTATCTAAAATTTGTGTCATTATGAAATTAGTTGACTCTTTTTTTTTTTTTTTTGGTTTTAATTAAAAAAAAAATGAATAACCTATCCCCTTAAATCTCACAAATAGGAAAAATTCAATGGTGATACCACATCACTCTTATAATAATCCAGTAATATTTTATTATATAGTAAAAATAATTAAAAAATAATAATTTTATTTTACACAACTCTTACTATAACAGCCACGGTAATCACGATTTTTGACTTACTTCTAATTCGAATTTGGAAAAATATCCAATACGGAAGTTGTAGGTCTCGGTCTTAGATTTCCGACGATATAAAATTCTTAAAAATCGAAGATCGTATGAAAAATTTATGGCCCAAATACTAAGAGCTGTTTGGAGTGGAACTGAAAGTAAATTTCGTTTCGGAACTGTAAAGGACACATCAAATTCTGAAATGTAATCCCCACGTGCTTGAGCATGATTTATATCATGTATTATGCCATGTATAACATAGTATTCGTCCCCAAGGGGTGTGGCTTGGTGGTGTAGGGTTCAGGATCTCACCTTGAGGTTCTGGGTTCGAATCCAGGGGGTGCACTTCTTGTAAGAGCCTGGGACAGCCGGTGGTTTTACCTGCGCCGCGGCCCAGAATGGGTGGTTTGGTGGCGGGGTTTCCATCGTTTCCAAAAAAAAAAAAAAAAAAAAAAAAACATAGTATTCATCGTAATTACCGGGGTATTACAAATAAGTCCAGATAGGTACTCAATTATGCCAAATATATAAAATCAGCTATAA
Organism: Zanthoxylum bungeanum; assembly: GCA_019454045.1. NCBI lineage: Eukaryota > Viridiplantae > Streptophyta > Magnoliopsida > Sapindales > Rutaceae > Zanthoxylum > Zanthoxylum bungeanum. The sequence goes on from SKCR01032267.1 coordinate 73,953, forward strand.
AAATGATAACACAGTTTGTCAATAATTAATCGAGATTTAATTTATTTTCTCATATAATATGGGGTAAAGTATTAACTATGACAACCAAGATTTGATTGTTTACGGAGAATCAAGACACTCATAAATATAAAATAATATTAAATATTAATCTTCAAATTATAATTAATATATTATAATATAAGTAAGATTAATTTATATTTTCATATTTAGAAAACGTGCATAATTTTATTACTGAAAGGAAAAAAAAGAAATTACAACAAAACTTGAAAAATAAAACAGACAAGATACTATTTTCCAAATTTTCAAGAGAAATTTGAGAAGAAAGCATGTCTTGCCCAGCACTCTCTATTTATAGACACCTCTTTGCAAATGCAGATGAGACATGAAAATCAAATTGCAAGTAATAATACAAAGATTTTCAATGTGGATGACCCCATTTGTTTTCTTTTGTTTTTATATATATTATTAGATTATATTATCTAATATAATAATATATATAAAAAGAACCACTTTTTGCTTTGAAGCAATTATCCAACGACCACATGATGCCTCTCTTTGAAAATGCTGGCTTTGCTTTGGCTTGTGTGTATCCATTTGTCGTAGTCATGAATTGTTGTGAAGTTTGTTTTCTTATCTTTTTAAAGCATGTCACCTTATCATGGATATCTCCTTCTGAGATACCTTTATAGACCCAGATCTAACGTGATTGAGGTGATTCATAAATTTAATAGGCAACTTCTTCTTCATCTAAATCCAATCACCAATCATCCATCGCTAACAAACCTTGATTTGACTTCAAATATAATATCGCATTTCACCAATTTCGACCTTAAAAACCTTAGAAGTATAAAATCTTGTAAAGAAAAATGTTGTAGATATTTGAGTCTTCTTTTATCTGGAACTAGAATCACCTCAATCCGATATCGGAGTAAAAAGTTATGACCAAAATAGGAAAATTGCACAAAGTTGAAATTTCTGAAATTTTACACTGTTAGAACGCCTTTTAAATTTTTTGTATCCAAAATCCAAAAATCAAATCCATTTTTCTAGTTATGCATCCAAAATATTATTTCACATACATAAGAAATAAAAATCACAATAAAAATATATAAAATATAAATTTAATTATTATTTTACAAATGTGCAAAATTAATGGAATTAATAAAACTTCGAGTGTGAAATGATCAATTTTCTTAATAAATATAAATATTTTAGTGTTTATCACATATGATACTTAATTTCCAATAAAAAGAAAATTACAATGGTCCCACTATTAATATTGTAATTTTTATCGAGCACCATATTCCTTTTATTTCTAAATTATGAATCCACGTTAAAGTTGACGCAATTAAAGGGAAATGAAAGGAAGCAAAGTGCGGATCACATTGTGCCAGTTATTTTAATAAATTTGGGAACTCATTAAAATTCACAAAATGGGTGTCCAATTAAAGTGATTCCAAACGACGCATCTCCCTCCCCACTAAACGTGCATTCAATTAATGTGACATGTGCTTTATTATCTTAGCCAAAATTCCATCCTCATTTGTATATGTGTGTAATAAGTTTCGTAAGGGTACTCCTTAAAGATCAATTTTAGGAAAATTTTCATATTCTTTTTATGGAAAATATATAAAATTATCAAAATATCAAATACTTTTTCCTTTTTCTTATGAAAAAATTCCTTAATTGCGTCAAACACATATTTGCCAAGCATTCCATAAACTTAAATGAACAACAAAAAGATGTAAAGAAAATCAACATTTTGGTTTATCAAACCTAATCAAAATACGTCTTATTAATTAAAAAATATATATTATTTATTAATTTATCCCAAATGATCTAAGAAACTTAATCAGATTTTGACCATTTCAAGTGTAAAATTGACACAGAATCTTAGAGGCTACAAGGCACCGTATAAGCTGGGATGCATTAATGTGACTGTGAGAGTTTGAGAAATTTAAAGTCAAATAGTTGCATTTGTTTTTCTGCATTCCACATGCGACGTCCATAAAAACAGTTATAAAAAATTAGTGAATTTCTAAAAAATAAAGGGTAATGTTAATGAGTGTACTAAGGGTCCTCATTAAGGATTTATGTTTAGAAAATTTTCACATTATTTTTATGAGAAATATAAAAAATTATTAAAATATTAATTACTTTTTTTTTTCATAAAAACTTTCCAGAAATGATTGTTGGCATTTCCTAAAAATAAAATACATAAACAGTAAAGTACGATTAAATTGTACGAGGTACCTTACCCTTGCCTTGACCGTTGGATTGGGGAAATCACAGAATAATAATTAGAATATCAGTAATTTACGTGTCATTATTGATTATTGATTTTATTTAAATACTACCCCCAAAAAAAACCCAGATGAGCTACAAAATAATCAGAAGAGACTGAGAATTTAATGGTCAGTTGCTGACATAATTTGAATCCTGGAGTGGAGTAATATTTTGATATAACAGAGGTATTGAAGGAGGTGATATCATTAATAAATTAGTAAATGATATTGTTGACGGGTGATTTTAGTTCTAGGGGTAATTTTGGGATAATCCTTCCGGGACAATCCTCATCCAACCGTGAATTTGTTTGGTTATGGGGAATAAAAGTAAATTAGCAAAAGACGAAACAAACACAAAACCGACAAGAGGGTTTACGTGGTTCGGCGGAATAAATCCAACCTACGTCTACGCGAACAAAGTAGAGTATTGGTTTTATTACCAAACCTCTTTTCAATGGTAGTCAAATGTTACCGAGCTGTTTGCATTTGTGGTGTTTTACAAATAGTGCTTGAGTGAGGTTTTTGCTAACCAACCTATACAAATGAGATTACCCTCCCTTTATATACTAAGAGAAATACAACACTATTCCTATATCTCTATGACGTCAGCCACGTGGATTTCCGGCAGATTGACGGGCTCTCTGCCCCAATTGCCTCGCCGAAAGCAAGCCTGCCATCTGACTCCCCATCAAATCACTATGTTTTATACAATGCCACACTCAACAGTTATGATGACAGCCTGTAAATATCTTTCATAAGGTGATACATGTCAGAGGGAAAAATCCAAACAGTCCCGGTCACGCGTCGGGAGTCATGAGGACGGCCAATCATTGCGCTGAACTTCTCCAACTACTTCCGAACTGACCTAAAATATCCGAGCTCATTCTCCCAATCCAAGATGAATGATATGTTAGGGTTGGTGCTCCGAGTGCCAATCCGGATCGTATTTATGTCCGATTCATAAATACGAGCAGTTCGATTTACCATAACATTACTAATTTTAATGGTAGCACTCTTGTCTTTTAAACACCTATTCGATCTAATTGAGATTAGATATCTGATTACGATTAGATCGAAACTGAATCTGGTTCAGTGATACGTGTATATTATACAAAGACCCTATGATTTACAGTATAGTGCGCAGTTACAACGTAATTTGTAATTGACATTGGGAAACGCATTATTAGTTGTATATCCTTAAATAAAGTTCCTGGTCAAGATTTTCTAACACGGGTCGGTTAGTAAAATCCGCTGAGACCAGTACATGTCGTATATCGTGACTTGGTCCGATGGTTTATCCCAGTGAACCATGAGTCTCGGGAGACTCGTATAGACATGTAGGTGTTTATTTGATAAGACACTGAACGACTCACTGAAGGTTTCCTAATAGATGATACACCAACGTCAATAGGAACCTTCTCGAGTTGAGCGAGCATAGTGGTCCTTTGACTTGAGATACCATAGTGGGATATATGAGTTATCCTCCACACCTTGATGGCACTCACGTCAACGATTTATTCATGATCAGACCTCCGCCTGTTCTTTGGGTGTGGACTGATGCTCATGAAATCCAGTGCGTATCAAGATAGGATCTGTCAGTCGTGTGTACAGGGTACAGGCATCCCAACGTGTTTACGATCTAGTAAATCCATGGCCGTGGTATAACGTCGGAAACCAGCTCCGAGTGTTATTTCGTGATCGTAAATTGAAAGTCGACTGTATTATACCGAACGGATTTGACGTTCTGATCTATATCCCAGGTATAATACGGATGGCCTGTGACGGAGGGATTATACGTATGCTATGACCTCGGCTTGTATAGTTTAGCGAGATTATCTGTGGTCGTCATAATCCATGAGTGGGTGGATTATGGACACGAAATTGGATTTCGTGACAGATAAACCTAAACTTAGAGAGTCCCACAATATGAAGTGTACTCGTTGAGCACTTGGGCAACGTGATATGAATAATACAGATTATTCATAATACTTCACCGGATTAAATGAGTTAATTCGGATCGTTTAATCGTTAAACGACAACACATGCAATTAATGGATTTTGTCCGCAAATAATTATTGTGTATTTGTATTTAATACATAATACGATTAGATACACATTAATTATTTGTCAAATGAGTTTTTGACACATGCCATAAATATATGTATTTATTATTTAATGTAAATAAAATACATATATTTGTGTAAATTAATTGTTTAATTATTTAATAGTTAAATAATTAAATAATCAAAAAATTTCCAACCTTATCCATTTATTATAATTGTTATGACAAATGGTGGATTATAATTGGAAGACTTGGTATGAATCAATTATGCTTTATATATGTTCAATTTTGATTGGAAATTATAAAGTATATATATTGACTTTTATTTGATTAAAAATTGAAAAGGACCAAAAATGCCCATTGACTTCCAATTTCGTTTTTTATATAAAAGGAAAGAGAAAAATTGTTTTGATCATCTTCTTCTCCAAGCCACCATTGACGTGAAGCACTCCAAAAATGGGTTTGGAAATTGTTTTCAAAAATCCATGAAGAATTAAAGAAAAATCAAGAAAAAGCTTTGGAATCAAGTGGATTTAAAGTAATTCATTAAACCCTTGGCTTATAAATTTATTTTCTTGTTTCTTGAGTTGCTAGATATGATCTAGGGTTCTTTAATTTCTGAAAAATTGGGGCTTTTGTTGATGATGGATAAAATGGAAGTGTATGGCATGTGTGAAGTAGTTTTTGGAAATAATTAGTGTAATTATTGTCCAATTTAATCAATTGTTGTATGACAACATTGTTGCCATTCTAGAGTGTAATAGCCACTATTATTATGCCTAGAATTGTTCTAGAGTGATTCATATGTGTGGTGACTTGATTTGGTGTGTTGATTAATTTGATAAATCTTGGAATTTTGGATTAAAAGCTTGAAAATGGGTAATTTCGGTTTGCTGGGTAATTTCGGTTTGTTCTAGGCAATCACCATCAACATCTGTTCCCTAGTTCTCGATTTCAACGAGTGTACGAGTTGGTACCGGGAACTATGAATTCAGGGAAATACCGATCAACCATGTGGTGATTGGCTCTTGGAGCCACAAAAAAACGGCCTCGGCTATCACTCAAGTCGTCTCTATCGTCTTCATGTGCTCGGTCACTGAGGATTCTGATATCTATCCAGTCGGTGCTCGTGTCTTGAAGTGAAACACCCATTTTACCCCTCTGGTAGCCATCCCTTGGAAACTGTAAACCATCATTACCTCATAAATTCCATCAAATCATTTTTAGGGTTTAATCTGACCGTGACACTTGTAGAGCATCCATGACCCTCCCGCTAAAATCAAAACAATCAATCGTTCAAGGGGCAACTGAAGGGTTTCCAATCTCATCTGTTCATCACAATCTGAGTAGATGGAACTTGAAAGTGACACGCGGAGCACATCCGAGACCTCTCCCTCATCTAACGGCCAGAAATGCCCCGAGCAGTCTACAAAAATGGGAAGCAACACACATTTCTCTCATTTACGAAAACCAGCACTTCTGAAGCGCAAGAGACTTATTTCCCACTTGTCTGAGATCAGCAAGTTTCAAGACCGACCAGAACAACTCTCCGTACGAACTCTCGAATCAAGTAAGTCTTCTGTTCGACCTCATTCTTCTCAATTATTGAAGCTTTTCGTGATCATTTGCTGCTTGTGAAAGTTCATGTATTCGTTCTCGTGTTCTCTTCATGTTTCCTATCAGGTTTATGCCTCTGTTCTGTGTTGTAAATGTGTAGTGTGATTTGCGGGTTGGTTGGGTGGTGTAAGATGCATGTGTTTCTTGGTCGAATGATGGGTTGTGGGTTAGGGTGTTTGATTTTTGGGTTTTCCGGGTTTGTTATTTAGCGTGTGTTTGGTTTGATGTTTTAGGGAGAGACTTACTGTTTTGGTCATTGCTATGACGTTTAGAGATTTCTGGTGTGAGTCCCTGGTTGCTAGAATAACCTTTTAGCGTGTGACTCCTTCAAACTGATTACTAACTGCTCTTCTCGGACCCTGCCATTGCTAGGAATGTCAGATGCTGAATCGTCCTCAGCTCGGCCCCCAATTTCCCAACCTCCCCGTACTGAAGAGGCTTCCTCCATCTCGGCCAGCTTGGAGGAATTAGATACAACTCCAACCCTTCTCAAGAAGAAAATGACACTTACCATCACCGAATTCCCCGGAAAAATCCTGAACCGGGCGAATTAGAATGGTCTTCCCTGGACATGGATCGTCCTTCAACCATCACGAAATACACTTTGAGCATACTTTGTCATCAGTATAAGGTCCTCATAGACATAGCACTTGAGGTCTCGGGCCTTCCCGAATTCGCAAGTCGGCCCGAGTCTGGCTCTGTGGCTCTTCTCCCTTCATTCTTTGAGTGCGGTCTGCGACTGCCCATCCAGTCTTATTTTGCGAGGATTCTTGCCTTGATAGAAGTTGCTCTCTGTCAGCTGAATCTGAACAGTTGGAGGATACTAGCCCGTCTCTACGTGATATGGTACCGAGTGGGCCTAGGTGAATCGACTTTTGTGGAGCTGCAAAGACTGTACAAGCTGAAGGCCAACCCAAAATCTCATCACGGTTGGTACTACCTTTCTTCTTATGCCAATGTATCTGCCCTCATCACCGATCTCCCTTTGACTAACAATAACTTCAAGGACCCCTGGTTCTGGGCCACGAGCGACTGGGGTCGATCTCGATCAATAGATTTCGTAGAGATAGACGTCTCAGAAGTCTTTTCGGCAGAAGGTGAGGATCTGAGCCCTTAGTTTTTCCGTAAATTTCATGCAAAAAATACTAACTTCCCAAACCTTTTCAGCCTGCTGGAGGGATCCTCCCAAAGTCAGTCATGAGGTCCGGACCAAGATTAAGAAAGCCCGGAGTTTCTCCGGCTCCTGGAAGAGAATTATCAACGACACTGCCTTTGTAGAATCGGGCCTCATCCGGAACACACCTCCACAGACTCTAGGACGATTAGGTAGTTATCGTCTGACCTTCTGAAAAATTTCTCGTGCTCTGCTCAAATCTGAATGAAGTTATCCGCACTCAGAAATTGACCATACTTTCTGTCTTGTATTCTGCAGGAATGACGAAGCCGGGCAAGGTCATGGGGCGGATTGAAAGTCTGGCCAAGAACACAGGTGTTGGTTAAACTGGAAGTTCTCGGCGGTGAGTGACCACTCCGATTCCTCCTGAGGCTAAGGCAAAAGCAAAATTGCTTGCTCATCCAATGGCACTTGTAGGGGTTTTATGGCGGAAATCCGATAACGCAGCGGAATAATGGAAAATCAAAATTTTCCGATTTCAAAATTTTTCTTGAGTCAATTAAATAAACTTATTTATTTAATTATCCAATTGTCAAATTCTGAAAAAAATACGCAAGAGATCAAATTTCTTGGTAATTATCGAAAAGCCCCAATACTTTGCAAATTGCTCATTTTAGTCCTAAATTGTCAAATATAATTTTGGATGATTCTAAATTACTTATAAAATTATTTTCAACATATCCAATACATCAAAATCAGATTTACAATAAATCCCCAAATTTAAGCCTAATTACCGAGAGCACCCTTGCTTTTGGTTTATTTACAATTTAGTCATTTTATGTTCAAAACATGCCAAGATCAAATCCAATCAGCCCAAAAATTTACATGCATCATATAAACTCCATAATACATCAAATATATAAAAAGCCCCAATTTTGGAATTGGTTATGAACCCTAATTTTTCAATTTCATCAAATTGACCAATTTTACCAAATCTTTAAAATCAAACACTTTAATCCATTCAATACATCACCAAACAAGTCTCACCACTTTTAAATAACTCTAGAATAATTCTAGGTCACCAAGGAGTGGCTTAACAACTCTAGAATGACAACTTGATTTCCAAAGAATCAAAAGTAAGCCTTTGAAACCATTTCAAGGTTACTTACATGCATAGATCTTTCATTCAAGTTCACAACCAAATAAAGAAAAACTATAAAAGAAGATAGAACATCAAAGCAACATAAAATGATGCCAAGCATGTTAGAAACTATTTTCATGTTGAAAGTTTTAAAGAAAGACTTACGAAATCCAAGTTTTACAAGCCTTTGCATTTTTGCCTTCAAGCTTTTCTCTCAACTTTCTTTTATGTTTATTTTGTATTTAATGAACTTATGAAACCCTAAATGAAACAAAAAAATTTATACTTGCTCCAAAAAATGACCTTGGCCGAATGGTGTAGTAAAGAAATATCTAGATATTTCAATTTTGTTTCATTTAAAACTTTATCAACTTGTTTTGTAAATCATTACAACTTTAATGAATTTATTCAACAAGTCAACAAAAGCAACTAAGTCATTAAAATAAATATCACAACTTAGGATATTTATATTTTTAATTAATTTAATTATTTAACAATTAAATAATTAAATAATTATTTAAATATAAATATATTAAATATATGTATTATATTTACATTAAATATCAAATACATATATATTTATGATATTAGTCAAATATCTCAATTTGACAATTAATTAATATGTATTTGATAAAATCTATCAATAAATACAAATACACAAAAATAAAGAAATGACTATTAGGTCCATTCACATGTACTTTTGCGTTTAACCTTTAAACGACTTATAAATAATCAGTATTATTTATAAATGTTGCCATAGTGCTCTACGAGTATATTTCATTAGTGAGACTCTCTAGATTCAGGCATATCCGTCATGAAATCCAATTTCGTGTCCATAATTTACACACCCGTAAATTATGACGACCACAGATAAACTCGTTGAATCATACAGGTCGAGGTCATGGCATATGCATAATTCCTCCGTCACAGGTATCCAGATATGTCCTAGAGATATAGATGTAAACGTCAAATCTCTATATGGACTATCCCGTCGACGTCTCTATTAGAAATCTCAAAAAGAACATTTAGAACTGACTTCTAAAATATACCACGGGCCCATGGTTTTTATCTGATTGCTAATCATATATGGACTACCTATGCTCTGTACACAGAACTGACGGATCCTATCTCGACACACAGAGGACACCATGAGGATCTATCCACACCCAAAAATAGGCGGAGGTCTGATCTAAATAGATCGGTGACGTGACTACCATCTAAGTGTGGAAGATGTCTCATGTGCCCATAGTGGTATCTCAAGTCGAAGAATCAAAAATGCTACTCAACCCGAGAAGATTCTTATTGACGTTGGTGTACCATCCATTAAGAATCTTCGGTGAGTCGTTCAGTGTTTATCCGTTATAAACACCTACACATCTATACGAGTCTCCAAGACTCATGGTTCATTGAGAAACCATTGGAATCATATATTCCAGTATACGACATGTACCAGTCTCAGAGGGTTTACTTTACTGACCAAGTAGTGTAAACCTTGACCATGAACTGTCTGAGAATGACAACGTCATGATACAACTCAATGTCAGTTGCGACTCTTTTGCAACAGTATTATGACTAATCATCCTAAGGTCAATTACTTCTTTACCATATTAAAAGATATATTATATTACAAAAACTGCTTGTATTATTCATAATAAAACATTTTACAATAGTATTCTCAAAGAAATACAACCGGAAATTGGCGCTCTGAGCATGGCGCTCTGATCACCAACCCCAACAAAATCTCCCACTTGCTCTAGTGCCAATATTGATTGTATCTAATACCCATCGACTTCACGTTTTTATCAAACAACTTCGGAGGTATGGCCTTCGTCAGCGGGTCTGCTACATTATCTTCACTCGGTAACTTGCACATGACAATATCCCCTCGCTACACAATCTCTCGAATGATGTTGTACTTGCGTTCCACATACTTCTACTTCTGATGTGTTGGACAATTATGACCCAAAGCATCACTATTTGTACAGAACATGGTGTTGTTGTACAAATTAACTATGTGACAAAGGAAATCGCTCTTTTATCATTTGTAATTGGATTACCTGGATATATAAATGAAAAAAGTCCATATGATTAGTACCGGATTAATAAGATATGAGACAATATTAATCCACTAAGGTTTAATCATTAAATATCCCTAGTCGTAGTATTATCGAGACTGGACATCGATAATGCGAAATAGGCTAGTATTACATTTGTGCGTGTTGTGGAAGCGTAACGACATAGTTCTCATATATTTGGGTATTGGATACTCATGCAAGTGTAATAGGAGATTCTGTTTACCGATGGTACGGAAACAGCTTCGCTCTGGATAGACCTCTCGGAATCCCATTGGTAGTATGACTATGTGTCTATGGGGATTCGAATCAGGGTAGGTGTATTTGGTCTTAACATGAGACTTGCATCGCTAATATTTGCAACAATCAGTATACTTTGGTTTTGGTCGTCCAGGGTTTTAACAAGTACTTTTTACGCCTCTTCTGGGTAAACTGAGAATCGTAGTGTATTGGGTGTCATGTCAAGATGGAAGTATCACTTCAGTCATATGGAGATGATGATTACGCATGATATGGAACTGGTACTCTTGTATGCTGCAGCTATCGAGATAATATGACAAGGTCATGATTATTCGATGATAGAGACTAGTTACCAGAGATTCGATATATGCTTCGTACGGGGCAAACATAATTCTAGCCCCAGGCCTAGCATGTGAAATTCGATACTGGATCGTAATACGTAATATTACGTATACTACGCCTGACAAAGATTATATATTCCTGAAAATAATATTTCTGGAGAATTGGTAGGCACGGTGCTTTGCTAGAAGCCAACCATGTCTTGTAAATCGGTAAGAACGTGGTACCAGGTACGCATGTATTTGGATAGTCCGATGACCGTATTTACTGCCAACTTATCCAGGGATCTCTTGGGTCGCCTCCCAAAGATTCACCGATGATGTTTGATGTTGGACAATTATGACCCATAGCATCACTATTTGTACAGAACATGGTGTTGTTGTACAAATTAACTATGTGACAAAGGAAATTGCTCTTTTATCATTTGTAATTGGATTACCGGGACATATAAATGATAAAAGTCCATATGATTTGTTCCGGATTAATATGATATGAGGTAGTATTATCGAGATTGGAAATCGATAATGCGGAATAGACTAGTATTGCACTTGTGCGTGTTATGGGAGAAAAAAAAACATAGTTCTCATATATTTGGGTATTGGATACTCATGCAAGTGTAATAGGAGCTTGTGTTTACCGATGGTATGGAAACAGCTTCGCTCTGGATAGACCCCTCAGAATTCCATTGGTAGTATGACTATGTGTCTATGGAAGTCCGAATCATGGTAGGTGTATTTGGTCTTAACCTGAGACTTACATCGCTAATACTTGCGACAATCAATATACTTTGGTTTTGGTCGTCCAGGGCTTTAACAGGTTCTGTGTACGCCTCTTCTGGGTATATTGAGAATCGTAGTGTATTGGGTGTGATGTCGAGATGGAAGTATCACTCCAGTTATATGGAGATGATGGTCACGTAGGATACGGAACTGGTGCTCTTATATGCTACAGCTATCGGGATAATATGACTAAGTCATGTTTATCCGATTATAGAGACTAGTTACCATAGATCCGATATGTGCTTCGTACGAGGCAGACACAATTCCATCCCCAGGCCTAGCATGTGACATCCGATATTGGATCGCAATACGCAATACTACGTATACTACGCCTGATATAGATTACATATTCCTTTAGAATATTTCTGGAGAATTGGGTAGGCACGGTGCTTTGCTAGAAGCCAACCATGTCTTGTAAATCGGTAAAACTGTAGTACTAGGTACGTACGTATTCGGATAGTCCGACAACCGGATTTACTGCCAACATATCCAGGGATCTCATGGGCCGCTTCCCGAAGATTCACCAATGACGTATGACTCGCACATAATTAATCGTAGGATTAATTACAGAGATTTTTTATCTGGGATAAAATATTATTTAAAGAGAGAGAACGATTAATTTGGAATTAATCGATAAAATAATATATTCGATATATTAAACGAAATTAGATTTCGACGCAGAATTAAAATTGGATTTTAATTCGGGCGAACGAGTTAATTTGGAATTAATTTGCTAGCGACGTGAATAGTTAATTTACTATGCATAATTATTTAATTAAATTTGATTTAATTACGTCGCAACGGAAAATTCATTAATTCGGAATTAGCGAATCTGAGCGCGGGAGTGTTTGCGGGCCCACTCGGATTTTGAATCAAGTGGGGCCCACAGGTCACATCAACTAGTCAACTTTATTACTTTATGGTGATGGAAGTTGGTGGTTGCTTTTGATACACTCTTTGTCATTTGGAATGACTTATACCAAAAATTTGGTTTTGGTAAATTGAATGACTTATACCAAAATTTGGTATATCATTTAATTGATTTTTGAAATCAACAAAACCAACACAACTTCATCTCTCTCCCTCTCCCTCTCACGACTTTAGAAGCCATTTCTCTCTAATATTTCTCTCATGGCCGAGAGATGCAAGAAGGCAAAAGGAAATTTAGTGGCAAAATTTCAAAGGTGCTAGCACATCCAAGAGGTCAAACAAAGGTGATAGGGAAACCCATCTATGAGCATGGAATCAATTCACAAAGCTTGGAGCTTGGAGATCTACAAATGGGGCTTGGCCGAAACACAAGGAGCACAAAAGGAGGCTTGCCGAGAGTCTCAAGGGGCAAAAAGTTTTGTTCATCGCATCGCAAATCCGATCAAAGTGAGTATTTCTGCAACTTTACTTTGTTGTATTCGCACTTTTCATCGCTTAATTTGATCTTGGTTTAACCTAGAAAATCCAACAATGGTATCAGAGCCATGATTAAACATGAAATTGGAATTAGGGTTCTTAACTTTAATTTGGGTAAAATTGATTTGAGCATGTTTTGATGAAATTGTTTGATTGAGTGTGCTTGAATGATGATAACTTAGAGTTATGCATGATCAATTTGATGAAAATTGAATTGGATTAGATTTTCCCCAAAAATTAGGCTTGGCCGAAAGTTAAGTATGCCCTAAAGTCATGGTGATTTTTGTTTTTTGATCATTGGATGAGTTGAAAGACTTTGGATAAATTTATTTAGGATTTAATTGGATTAAAATCGAAATCGGATTTTAAATCCCCAAATTGCCGTGACCTAAATAGCATGGAAATGAATTGATTTTTTGATTCAACAATGTTGGACATGTGTTGATGATGATAAGCATGATTAATTATGTAAATTGGTATTTGGAAATGTTAATTTGACTAATTAATTATGGCTAATACACTTTAAATAATTTAATTGTGATATTTGGAATATTGTGATTAAATTGGTTGGGCTAAGTTTGGAATTGGGCTTGAAATGTTGTATTTGGGCTTAATGGGCTTGGTTGGGCCAAGTTTGGTTTAGGTTAATTGGTTGGATCCAATTGGGCCTAAAACCATTTCCATAAAGTCCAAATATGATTAAATGGGCCTTTAAAATTTTAATTGGGCCTAATGGGCCTAAATTGATTTTTGGCAAAGGGTGATTCCTTATTGGGCTTTGGTTGCCAAACTCCATGCCTTATAAATTAATTGAAAGCCCATTGGACTTTAAATTAAATTGACATTGGATGTTAATTGGTCTTTGAGACCCGTATAGATTAGATTTAGAATCTAAGTCGCAAAGGCTCATTAATAAAGTGTAATTATTTAATTTGGAATTAAATATAGAATTAGTATTGAATACAAATTAAATTGGATTTAATATTGTAGTTTGATATAATTCAAGAATTCGTACTTGAGTACTTATTCTTAAAACGAGTTGGACTCGTTCAAATCAAATCGTTGTTTGAACATTGGATGGTCATTAATTCAGATTAATTAATTGGATTAGATTGATTGATAAAATGCTTTGTGTGAATACATGGATGTGATGTATGAATAATGTATATCAGATGGATATTAGATGGGTGAGGGCAATTTGGAAATTGTTGTAATAAATTTAGAATTTATTAAATTGGACCTGTGTGTCCAGCCTATTACTTCTTGACTCTTTGTATTTCTCTTCTCACCTATTCCCCTCAATGTAAATGAGGTTCTTTAGAAGGTTAGTAATGTAGTAATTGGGTAGAAACAAGATTTGGTGAGGGGAGAGAGAAAATGGAGAGATTTGTTCTAGGAACAAGTTGTTTTAAATATCCATCAGCATATCAGTATTAATTTATTTTCGCACCTTATTATGAGTTTAGAATGCATGTTTAAGGGTGTATGATGAGACCTAAATCAAAGATAATTAATTGGTTGCCAATTACGCGAAAAAACCCTCAACAAATAGTAAGCATTTTTCCTTCCATTGAATGATTCATTCTCAAGATACAAGATTGGCATTGGTTTGTTGGCCAAAGTCAAGACCTTTGTCCATTGCGGATGTGTTTGAATCATGAAGGCTTTGTTACATATCGCATGTTTTGTCCAAGTTGTGATTTGTTGGCCAAAGTCAAGATCACTTCTTGTCCATCGACATCGATTACGAAGCTTTCCAAGGTCAATGGGTCCCGCTTAACTGGAATCATTAAGTTTGTTGTGCCAAAGCCAAGGCTTAATTGATTCAGAGGAAAAAGGTTAGGCAATATATTGGATATATTGGCATATATTAGATATATGTTTCGGACTTGGATGTCCACCTACTGGATCTAGGAATTGGATGAGATCCAATTGATCTTAGAGATCTACCTAGTTAAATATCATACAGCTTGTTGGCCAAAGTCAAGGTTGTGTGTTATTTAACGGGATTTTAGCCCATTAGGAAACAAGGTTTCCCGAGTACTCAACAGAGGGTTAGAGGCTCGCCGAAAAATAGTGGGAGGCAAGTATTAAATTTGCAATTTCGTTTAGATACTTGCCAATACGCGCTCATTTCAATTTTTCGTCATTACTTAATAAATATATTAGTTGGACTAATATTTAATCGTTGTTTTTAATTAAACAGTTGGACTGTATTCAAACTACTTCAATTATAGTTGATTATATAATTGGATTATATAATCATTATTTGAATTTACCAATCGAATTATAGTTGATTATATAGTTAGACTATAGTAATCATTATAATCAATAGTACATGAAATCGTTGATTGGATAGTTGGACTATAGCAATCAAGATAACTGAAAGATTAGCGTCTAAAACATAATCCTGGAGAAAATATCTTTAAACGGCTTTAATTTTCAGATTTGGAATAAAAGCTCAGGATAGTCCTGGGAACTAAGAAGTTACTCAATTTGATAGAGAAACCTCTTGAGCCTAAGCCCGGAGTTGAGCAAATAGTAGAACATGATCTTTGGAAGATTCATGTGATGATAACTTTAGTGCTCAATCCTTTATGCTAGATGCAATGATACTTTAATTTCGTTGTCAAAATTAAGGATTAGATCCTTGTATCATGATGATGAAATTAAAGATCTTCATAGATTTATTCTTAAATCTTAGAAGTACAAATTGTAAAAGAAGCTCTTTAGCTCGTGTAT
The DNA here is from genome assembly GCA_019454045.1 of Zanthoxylum bungeanum. Lineage (NCBI taxonomy): Eukaryota > Viridiplantae > Streptophyta > Magnoliopsida > Sapindales > Rutaceae > Zanthoxylum > Zanthoxylum bungeanum. The sequence goes on from SKCR01032267.1 coordinate 89,751, forward strand.
GTCAGAGGGTACATCTGTCGTGCACTAGGTGTCACAGATGATTGCTGACATCGATCAGCTAGGTTAGCTGGGCATTACCTACGTGGCCGAGACTACCAAAGATTTGATCTTATAGTCTCTACCCGAAAGCTGGGGCAGGTTCATTGTGAACCAAGAGTAAACTCTTGGAGAGTTGATGGCTATGCTCTAAGAGGCAAAGCCAGAGCTTCTAAAAGGGGCAAAGGCAATATCATCACAGTCTTCTGGGAAGACAAAGGACATATCCCAAGATGTCTGCCTAAACTGTGGCAAACGGGGTCACTGGAAGTATGACTGCCGTATGTAAAGGCAGACATGAAGGAAGTGAAGAGGGGCAAGGCTCCGACTTCAAGTATGTTTGTCATAAACATGTTCGCTATTAGTTTCAAAATTGGATTTTGATACTAGATGTGGTACATAGATATGTACTGATGTGTGGAATCTGCTGATTAGCAGGATACTGACTTCAGTTGAGATTGATCTGCGAGTCGGAAACGGGACGAGAGTCGCTGTTTTAACCGTAGAAACCTAAGTTTAGGAACTACCTTTCGGGTATGTACTTAAATTAGGGAACTGTTATAATGTACCTAGTTTGACTAGAAACATTATCTCTATATCAGAGTATAACTCGTTGCGGGTATACCTTTATATTCTAGAACACTAAAGTGTTTCATTTTATAAAGATGATATTGAGATAAGCACATTAGATGTGAATAACAGTATTTATATTTTGAATATAAATGAATCTTAAACGTATAACATGACAAACAAATAGCTCAAACTGATTTGATCAGATGAGACTTATTTATGGCATTGTTGTCTGGGACACATTAAACAAGACTCGTATATCCACACTTTTGAAGAGTGGGTACTATGACGGATTTGATTCTAATCAAATAATGTCTACGAATCTAGTTTATTAGGCAAAATGCCTAAAATACCTTTTACTTGGTAAAAGTGCAAGTGCCATCAATCTGTTAGCCCTCGTTCATAGTGACGTAAGTGGGCCCATGTCTAGCTAGGCTAGAAGTGGATATGAATACTTCGTAACCTTTACGGATGTGGCATCGCGTTATGGTTATAAGTTTCTTTTGAAACACGAATCAGAAACTTTTGATAAATTCAAAGAGTTTCGACACGAAGTAGACAGACAGATCGGCTAAAGTATAAAACCGTCACGGTTAGACCGTGGTGGAAAATACTTAAGCAATACGTTTCTCGAATATTTGAAAGAGTATAGTATTCTTTCATAAAGGACTCCTCTCGGAACACCCAAATTTGACGGTGTGTCCGAACAGAGAAACCGAACATTGTTGGACATAGTAAGGTTAATTATGAGTCGTTCTGAGCTACCATTTTCCATATAGGGATACGCATTAAACAGTGCAACACTTATTTTGAATAAGGTTCCATGAAAATCTATTTGACAGACTTCATATAAGATATGAACAGGAAAGAAACCGGGTTTTCTCATTCCTGAAGATTTGGGTATGTTGGGCATATGTTTGGATGATACCAAACTAGAACCCAAATCGGATAAGTGCCTAATTTGTAGGTTATCCTAGGGAAACCAAAGTATAGTACTTAAACATCGCACATGAGAACAGTGTAATTGTTGCTCACCATGAGGTTTTCCTAAGACGAATACCTATATGCAGTTGTAAGTGGGAGGAAAGTAAAACCTCGATGAAAATCAGAGTAATACTATTTCAGTCACTGATTCCTTAACGAAACACAAACAGTTCATCAGGGATGAAACTGTACCACAATCTTCGAATACACAAGAACCGCGCAAGTCGGAGAGAATCAGAAAACAACCTGGGAGGAATGGGTTTCTGATCTCACCTCGTAAAGATGTCAATCTTATTGAGGAACACGAATAGACTACGTATGAGGAAGTGAAACAAGGTATCGATTCCCTATTTTGGCAAAGTGCCATGATATCCGAAATGGATTCCATGTATACTAACTAAGTTTGGACACTAGTTATAGTACCGGAAGGCATTGTGCATGTTGGTACTATATAAGTCTTCAAGGAAGACATACATGGATGGCAACATTCCAACGTACTAATCTAGGCTTGTAGCGAAAAGGTATCGTTATCAACATGGTTAAATCCATTTAGATAATGCTTGCTAATGCTGCATGTTTCATTTATGAAATGTGGCAACTGAACGTCAAAATCACTTTCCTTAAACGAAAACCTTTTGGAGGATGTTTATAACATCCTGACGATTTTGTCGCACCAAAATGAGCAAACAAGGTTTGCAAGTTAAATCGATCCATTTATGGATTGAAGCAAGCATTGCGTTCTTGGAACTATAGTTTTGATGTAATCATAATGGTAAATGATTTAATTCAAAACGAAATGATTCTTGTGTATATAATGGGGTTAGTGGGAGCGCACTGACAATGATTGTCCTATAAAATGATGATATATCATTTCTTGGAAATGACATTCCCATAATACAATCGGTGAAAGCTTGGCTTTCGTGAAAATTCTCCATAGACAACTTGGGAGAGACAACCTTTATTCTAGGAATAATGATCTACTGAGATAGATCTAAAGGTTGTTGGCACTCTCTGAGAACTCGTACATTGAAATAACTATACGCGACCTGGTGTCTCATATACTTTGACCATATGGAGTCACAATCAGGCCAATCCAAGTGATAGTCACTGGATTGATGTTAAGAACATCCTTAAGTATCTTAGATGAACTAATGATGCTTTCTTAAACTATGGAGAATGAGAACTTGAAGTGACTAGGTTCACTGCTGTAAGTTTCCTAACCGATAAAAATGACTATAAGTCATAATAAAGATACTATATAGTTTGAATAACGGAACAGTGTGCTGGAAATCTTCCAAGCAAGATACTGTTGCCGAATAAACAACAAAAGCGGAATATTACTACAGCTGAGGCAGCAATAAAAACACTTTGGATCTTTATGATCCTAATTAGATTAGGAGTAGTTCTGTTAGTAGCTGAACTAGGCTACAGTACAGGCTAAAGAATTAATGGTCTCATCAACGATCCAACTATATACTTCAACTATTCATCTGATTTGTTCGGATCATACATCGTGGCGATGTGATGATCGAATAAATCGCATCAGATGATAAATTAACTATGTGAGCGAACTGTACATAGTTCAAGTGTAGGACACTTGAGTGATTGGCTATAGGCCAAGTGGGAGATTGTTGGACAATTATGACCCATAGCATAACTATTTGTATAAAACATGGTGTTGTTGTATAAATTAACTATGTGACAAAGGAAATTGCTCTTTTATCATTTGTAATTGAATTACCGGGATATATAAATGATAAAAGTCCATATGATTAGTTCCGGATTAATAAGATATGAGACGGTATTAATCCACTAAGGTTTATCATTAAAACATCCCTAGTCGTAGTATTATCGAGATTGGACATCGATAATGCGGAATAGACTAGTATTGCACTTGTGCGTGTTATGGGAGCATAACGGCATAGTTATCATATATTTGGGTATGGATACTCATGCAAGTGTAATAGGAGGTTGTGTTTACCGATGGTACGGAAACAGCTTCGCTCTAGATAGACCCCTCAGAATTCCATTGGTAGTATGACTATGTGTCTATGGAAGTCTGAATCAGGGTAGGTGTATTTGGTCTTAACTTAAGACTTACATCGCTAATACTTGCGACAATCAATATACTTTGGTTTTGGTCGTCCAGGGCTTTAACAGGTTCTGTGTACGCCTCTTCTGGGTATATTGAGAATCGTAGTGTATTGGGTGTGATGTCGAGATGGAAGTATCACTTCAGTCATATGGAGATGATGGTCACGTAGGATACGGAACTTGTGCTCTTATAAGCTGGAGCTATCGGGATAATATGACTAGGTCATGTTTATCCGATTATAGAGACTAGTTACCAGAGATCCGATATGTGCTTCGTACGGGGCAGACACAATTCCAGCCTCAGGCCTAGCATGTGATATCCGATACTGGATCGCAATACGCAATACTACGTATACTACGTCTGATATAGATTACATATTCCTTTAAGAATATTTCTGGAGAATTGGGTAGGCACGGTGCTTTGCTAGAAGCCAACCATGTCTTGTAAATCGGTAAAAATGTAGTACTAGGTGCGTACGTATTCGGATAGTCCGACGACCGGATTTACTGCTAACATATCCAGGGATCTCATGGGTCGTTTCCCGAAGATTCACCGATGACGTATGACTCACATAATTAATCTGTGATTAATTATAATAGAGAAAATTAATCTAGGATTAATTACGGAGATATTTTATCTGGGATAAAATATTATTTAAAGTGAGAGAACGATTAATTTGGAATTAATCGATAAAATAATATATTCGATATTTTAAACGAAATTAGATTTCGACGTAGAATTAAAATTGGATTTTAATTCGGGCAAACGAGTTAATTTGGAATTAATTCGCTAACGACGTGAATAGTAATTTTGCTAGGCATAATTATTTAATTAAATTTGATTTAATTACGTCGCAACGGAAAATTCGTTAATTCTGAATTACTGAACCCGAGCCTAGGAGTGTTTGCGGGCCCACTCGGATTTTGAATCAAGTGTGGCCCATAAGTCACATCAACTAGTCAACTTTATTACTTTATGGTGATGGAAGTTGGTGGTTGCTTTTGATACACTCTTTGTCATTTGGAATGACTAATACCAAAAATTTGGTTTTGGTAAATTGAAGGACTTATACCAAAATTTTGTATATCATTTAATTGATTTTTGAAATCAACAAAACCCACACAACTTCATCTCTCTCTTTCTCCCTCTCACAGATTTAGAAGCCATTTCTCTCTAATATTTCTCTCATGGACGAGAGATGCAAGAAGGCAAAAGGAAATTTTGTGGCAAAATTTCTAAGGTGCTAGCACATTCTAGGGGTCAAACAAAGGTGATAGGGAAACCCATCTATGAGCATGGAATCAATTCACAAAGCTTGGAGCTTGGAGATCTACAAATGGGGCTTGGCCGAAACACAATGAGCACAAAAGGAGGCTTGGCCGAGAGTCTCAAGGAGCAAAAAGTTTTGTGTTCATCGCATCGCAAATCCGATCAAAGTGAGTATTTCCGCAACTTTACTTTGTTGTATTCGCACTTTTCATCGCTTAATTTGATCTTGGTTTAACCTAGAAAATCCAACATTTGACTCGAATAGAATTAATCTATGATTAATTATGAGAGAAAAAAAATTAATCTGGGATTAATTACGACAAGAATTAATCTGTGATTAATTATCAGAGAAAGAATTAATCTGGGATTAATTGCGTCGAGAATTTATCTGGGATTAAATTCGTCGAGAAGAGAGAACGAGATTAATTTAGAATTAATCGGTAAAGTAAATTTAATAAGTGAAATTTTATTTTACTATTTATTTTATTTAAAATGGGCTAAAATAATATATTGGATATATTAAATGAAATTGGATTTCAATGAGGAATTAAATTGGATTTTAATTCTAGCGAACGAATTAATTTAGAATTAATTCACAAGCGACTTTCGTAATAATTTTGATGGGCATTATTATTTAATTAAATTAGATTTAATTATGTCGCAACAGAAAATTCGTTTAATCGGATTAAACGAACCCGGGCCCGAGTGAATTTGCGTGTTGAGTTAGCCGACTTAAATTCGGAATTTAAAAGTGGTGGGACCCATTTCACTTACATCACATGTTAGACATGTGATGGAAGTTGTTAGGCTTATATTCATGAGTTTGATTTGTTGAAAGAAAGCATGGATTTTCTTATAAGACACTCAAACTTATTCCAACACTCAACCTTACTATATATTTATTTGGTCAACTTTGGAAGTGCTTGAATTCACTATTCACAGCAACCAAACTTTCCCTTCTTCCTTGAAAAACCGTGAACCTCAAGCTCTCTCCCATGGATTTTGTTGCAAAATTCAAGCATGCTAGCACATTAAGGAGTCAAAGGAAGGTGATAGGGAGACTCACCCGAGAGTTTGGAACTCGATTTCAAGCTCCGAAGCTTCCATTACATTCAACAATGATGAATTTTTGAAATCCTAAATCCGATCAATGTGAGTATTCCTTAACTCCCCTTGAATAATTCACACACGAATCACTCTTAGACGATCTTGGCATGTTCTAGGAACACTAACAATTGTATCAGAGCGATCTAAGTTTGATTTGGAATTCTAGGGTTCATGGACTTTAATTTGGGAATTTATGCTTGGAGTATGTATATTCTTAAATTGATGGTTTGGTTGAGCTTGTATGATGTTCAATTGGATTTGTACATTGTTGGAATTGTGAAAAATTGATTGGATTAATTTTCCCCAATTTTTATGCCTTGGCCGAATACATGACCTAGAGTGCTCATGGTTAATTTTTGGAAATTTAACAATTGGATGTGTTGATGGCATGAAATGTATCTTAGATGTTGATTTAATTAGATTGAAATAAAATTGGATGTTAATTTTTTTGCCATTGCCGTGAGCGTTGTAGCATGTTATTAGATTGATTTTGCTTCAATTTGTGTTGGACATGAATTGGAAATGTAGAGCATGATTAATTGAATTAATTAGTTTTTTGGAAGCATTAAATTAATTAATTAATTATGGTAATTACACTTGAATTGAATTAATTTGTAATTATGAATAATAAGTTAATTTAATTTATTGTATTTGGGCTTAATGGACTTGGTTGGGCCAAGTTTGGTTTAGGATAATTGGTTGGATCCAATTGGGCCTAAAACCATTTCCATAAAGTCCAAATATGATAATTGTGCCTTTAAAATTTTAATTGGGCCTAATGGGCCTAAATTGTTTTTTGGAATAGGGTGATTCCTAATTGGGCCTTGGCATCTTGGGTTTGACCCATAATTGCCAAAGCCCATGCCTAAAGAATTAATTAAAAACCCATTGGACTTTAATTGAATAGTATTGGATACTAATTGGGCCTTTGAGACCCAAATGGATTAGATTTGGAATCCAAGTTCTTAAAGGCACTATTGAAAGTGTACTTATTTAATTTGAAATTAAATATGAATTAGTATTGAATATAATTTAAATTGGATTTAAAATTATAGTTCGATATAATTCAAGAATATGTACTTTGAGTATTTATTTTTAAACGAGTTGGACTCGAGCAAATCAAATCGTTGTTTGAACATTGGATGGTCATTAAATCAAAGATTAATTAGTGCTCAATCCATTATGCTAACTCATCGTGAGCTTTGGAAGACTCATCGTGATGATAACTTTAGTGCTCAATCCGTTATGCTTGCCGCAATGGCTTCTTAATTTCTTCGTCAGAACAAAAGATTAGATCCTTAAACCATGATGTTGAAATTGAAGGATCTTCATAGATCTATTCTTTGATCTTAGAAGTACTAATTGCAAAAGAAAACTCTTGGAGAGTTAATGGCTATGCTCAAGGAGACAGAGCCAGAGCTTGCAAAATGGGCAAGATGTGCAATGCGCATCTTACTTCAACATCCCAGAAGGCCAAGGCCTGGCCAAGGCCAAGCCGAAGGCTTCTAAGGGTGTGAAGAAAAGGGCAAGGCTAAATCGTCATAGTCTTCTAGGAAGCCAAATGACATATCCCAAGATGTCTGCCTAAACTGTGGCAAACGGGGTCACTGGAAACGTGACTGCCGTATAGATAAGGCAGACATGAAGGAAGTGAAGACGGGCAAGGCTCCGGCTTCAGGTATGTTTGTTATAAACATGTCCACTGCTGGTTTTAAAATTGGATTTTAGATACTGGATGTGGTACATAAATATATGTACTGATGTGCGGGATCTGCTGATTAGCAGGAGACTGGCTTCAGTTGAGATCGACCTATGAGTCGGAAACGGGACGAGAGTCACTGTTTTGGCTGTGGGAACCTAAGTTTTGGAACTGCCCTTTAGGCATGTACTTAAATTAGGAAACTGTTATAATGTATCTAGTTTGACTAGTAACATTATCTCTGTATCTAGTTTGACTAGGAACATTATCTCTGTATCTAGTTTAACCCGTTGCGGGTATACCTTTATATTCTAGAACACTAAGTGTTTTGTTTATAAAGATGATATTGAGATAAGCACATAAGATGTGAATAACAGTATTTATATTTAGAATATAAATGAATCTCAAACATATAATATGACAAACAAAAGCTCAAACTTTATAAATCTGTTGAGACTTAAAAGTGTCATTGTTGTCTGGGACACATTAACAAGACTCGTATATCCACAATTTTGAAGAGTGGATACTAGGACATATTTGATTCTAATTCAAATGATGTCTACGAATCTAGTTTATTAGGCAAAGTGCCTAAAAGACCTTTTACTTGGTAAAAGTGCAAGTGCCACCGATCTGTTAGCCCTCGTTCATAGTGACATAAGTGGGCCCATGTCTAGCTAGGCTAGAGGTGAATATGAATACTTCGTAACCTTTACGGATGTGGCATCGCATTACGGTTATGTGTATCTTATGAAACACAAGTCAGAAACTTTTAGAGTTTCGACACGAAGTAAGAAAACTGACCGGTAAAAGTATTAAAAACATTAAGGTCGGACCATAATGTAAAATACTTAAGCAATAAGTTTCTCGATTACTTGAAAGAGTATGGTATTCTTTCACAGTGGTGGTCGGTGCAAACACACGCGTATAACGCAAGCGCACGTATCGTTCAAGTAGTATAAAAATATCGATCCCACGAGGACTTAATTCCTACTGTTGTTATTAATTATTGAATCTATTTATTTACAGATATCTAATTATAGGGAGAAGGGAAATGATTGCTTTGATTGGTTGAATGTGGAATTGCTTAATAAAAATAAAATAAACAAAATAAAATACTAAGGAAAATAAATAAACAGACTCAAAAGATCTAGGTTCGTGACTCCACACAATACTGTTAAAATGATGAATTGATTCTCTTATTTATGTGTACTAATTCAGTTTGCTAACCTGAAACACGAAAATATGCAAAAGCCTCTTTCGATGGTCAGACGCAAATACCCAGTATAACCCAATTGAACCATATGTCTATGTCAACCACATTACCTGGATTTATTAAGTTTAAGTTCCAATTATGGCTACCCCCGCCCGACAGGTATATTCCTATCCTGTAAGGAAATCTATTAAAAGGGTTATCTATCCTCAAGGAAGATCGTGGGCTATTGAATCTAAGGCTGAAACCTAAAATCCCTATGTCTAGTTCATTTTAGATTTACCCCATCAATCTTATTAATTGCCAGTTAACAAGACGCATTAAGCTTAAGACTCAATAAACAAACTAAAGAACTACCCATAAAAAGAAAACCAATTATTAAGTATGTGTATTGTGTTTCATCACTTCCCTAGAATAAAAATAAAATGCTGGGGGTTGGGGATCCACTTTTACTATTTATAATTTAGATATCTCTCTTAATATAATATAGAAATTAAACATGATATTACCGACCAGCCATAAAGGCGGTATTCTTTATTAAGTCAAATTAAGTCCGACCAGCCATAAAGGCGGTAATAGTATTTGAACATAAACCAGCCACATAGGCGGTAATTACCTGTCACCTAAAGACCAGCCATATAGGCGGTGCCACATTATGTCAAATAAATAAAACCAGCCATTAAGGTGGTAATCATTTATATTTTGAATTATAATTTCCATATTATATTTGAAGGAGATTAATCTAAATTAAAATAATAAAAGCTTCACCTTATCCCCAGCGGTAAATTAACTACTAAACATTAAAGAAAGGTAGAAGAAGAGAACTACTATTACTGAAAATTAAAAGACATAAAATAAAAATATTATTTATATATACAAAAATAGATGCTTCCTATAAAATCAGGGAGAATTTCCCAAGGAGAGCATGAAGAAAAATGAATCTGGCGGCCTCATTTTATAGGCATATTTTGGTCCAGCGTCGCGACGCTGAAAATGCACTAGCGTCGCGACGCTGGCAACAGTTCACGCGGAGTCCACGCGGGTTTGACGACGCGTCTGTCGGCAGCAATAATTGAGCCACGTGTCACGCTGTGGTTCGCTGGCTATTCGGTCCAATTATGTTGTGACATGTGGCAGCTTGTGAGTAGCTGGAAATTCGGTCTAATAGAATGGTGACACGTGGCGTGCTCTGATTCATCGATTATTCGGTCCAATAGAAAGAGGACACGTGGTACGCGCTTGGTATGGTCCAATCAGATGTTAACACGTGGCGGCCGGCGCACGTTAGCAGAACCGTTGTGATGGTGACAAGTGTCAAGCGCACGTTAGCATGATTGGTGCACGTTAGCAAAGTTGACCAGTCAGATTTTGACACGTGGCTGACGGCGCACGTTAGCAGGTTCGGCGCATGCTGGGCGTCGCGACGCGCAAGGCTTCAGCGTCGCGACTCTGAAATGACAATTTTGCCATTTTTCTCCAATTTTGTCCATTTTGCCCCAAAATTGTCTCCAATGCTTTCCAAACTTTATTTATCTGCAAAATAACAACAAAACATATCAAAACGTTCATAAAACTCGAGAAACAATACAAAACATTAGGCTAAATGAGTGGGAAATAGTGATATAAATAGCACTCATCACACCCCCAAACCTAACATTTTGCTAGTCCTCGAGCAAAACATAAAATAAAATAACATAAAATAAAATTAACTAAGCCACTTTCGTAGGGATCACGATTGCATTTAGCATATGCAACAAGCCTTTAAACCCCTAGGTGTCCCTAGTGGACGAGTTGTAGTCTCGTGAGGGCTTACAACAACGATGCCCACAAACGTTTTTACAAAAGTAAAAAGTTAGTTAAAGCTAATGCACACAAAAGCAAAAAGACAATCGAAAAGAGAATAAAGAAGTTAGTGACTAATCAGGTGAAACTTCTACTCCAAGTTACTAGTTGTTTTGTTTCTTTCTAAATTACCGAATAAGTAAATTCTCTGATTATTTTACCATTCTTCATATACACAGCCAACAAAATATAAACAACTCATTTTTGCCCACAACAGTCACAAGTGTAGTTGATAAGAGAGTAATATTTTTGTCCTAAAGTTCTATCAGATTTCACACCCTTTTGTAGCAATGGAATAATTTTTCTGATTTTTCTGATTTTTTTTTGATTTTTCTGAATTTTGACTTTTTATTATATACAATACCTTCCGTCTATGTAGCGAGCTTGGGTCGGTGGCTCCCAAACCAGTTGGCTTTAGGGCACCAGGTGTTAAAACACCCCTACGAACTTAATTACTCAGACTTCAGATATAAATATATTTTGCAGCATCTTTGATCCATGTAGCGAGCTTTGGGCCAGTGACTCCCAAACCAGTTGGTTTTAGGGCACTAGGTGTTAAAACACCCTTACAGACTTAATAACCCGGATCTTAGATACTTTATTTTTGTACATCAGAATTATTTTTTTTTTATTTTTTTTTTACTCCATCACTTTTTGAGATGCTTCCTCCAATTAAACTAGAGCACTGAATATTACAAACTTTTCAATTACAGCTCATGTCCGTATGTTTCCATGCATGTTGATAATATCTGCCAACTGAGCATATGAAGATCCATTTTAGTCCGTTTTATGGAGAATCTACAAATTAAATAATTTAAAAGGAGATAAACAAAAATTAACTTGTTTCGAAATAGGTTGAGATACGTCTCAGGAGTGGAAACTCCTTACTCAGCTATCCTTTACCAATTTCTCCTTTTAGTCATCAAAACACAAAAACGCAAAATATTTTTGTAATTTTTGAAAATTTTTCAATTTTTTTGTATTTTTCGAAAAATTTTGGACTAAAAATAAAAAACAATACAAACAAGTACTATTAACTATACCTCACCCCCAAACCTAAATGAGACATTGTCCCCAATGTCTTAAACAGTAGAAGAAGAGTTTGAAAATCGTACCTGGTTAGTTGAACTACCGATTAAGATCTATGTCCAGTTTAAGCTTCTTACCACGATCGTTGTCTGTCCAGTCCAACTTGGGAGAATGGGATCGAGTTTTGATTCAAAGGCTATGATTTGGTCAATTAATTCTTCGGCCTTTGTCGCAGTCAGGAAGATATCATGTACTGATTTCGTGACGAACTCATGTCTTTTGGCTTCTGCAAGAAATACAAACAGAAAATCGAAGAAATGCTCAATGTTAAGTAACCCAATGGGCTTCCGATGAATATTTAAGTGCGCCCATGATGCTACTGTAAACATTTCCTCAAACGTCCCAAGCCCTCCTGGTAACGCAATAAACGCATCTGCAGTATTGATCATTTCATGAATTTGTTCGGGCATTCCAGATATGATGCGTTCATCTCCATTTGTTTGTCCGATTAAGTGTTCGTCCGCCAAAGGTTTTGGAATGATTCCCAAAACATGACCGCCACCATCCTGAACAGCTTTTGAAATACTTCCCATCAATCCAAGATTGCCACCGCCATATACAGGTGCATATTTCGCTCCGCTATGACTCGCCCCAATTCCTTCGCAGCCTCGATGAATTCTGGTTTATTACCAGAATTGGATCCACAGAAAACACAAATTCGCTTGATTCGCTGCTGTGAAGTTGCTTCCATTTTCTCTCTCTTATTTAGATGTGTATCTCTTAATGGGTTGAAGAGAAAATGCAGTGCTGAATTTATAGACCTGGAAATGGTGAGTAATAATTGCAATAGTATCTGCCAAATGACAATTATTAGATGAACGTTAAAATAAATCGTGTGAAAAGTCAAAAAGTTTAGATCTTGTCGGTGAAAATAAAGATAAGTACAAAAGTAAAGCAAATTAAAGCAATAATTAAGGCAACGGAATTGTGTACGCAATACGCCACTCGCGTAGTATAAATTCATTAGGATTGGTCTCAAGATTTCATTCCTACTCAGCCATCGCAAATGAATTGTTTCTCCTATTTGATTGCCAAACACAATTCCTTCTGTCTTAAAATGCTTCGTTTGTGCTTTTCCCTACAAAAATAACACACAAAATTAAAAAGTTCACACAAAATTTGAAAACAAATATTACAAATCGCATGGGTTGCCTCCCTGCTAGCGCTAAATTTTTCGTCTTCAGCCAGACGTGACTGAAATTCATCTGTTAAGGAGGTTTCAATGTCGTTTTGGATGTCCAATCGAAGACAATCCCGTGAGCGTTGCTTTTGAAGGGTCTCTTCCAACGGTAAAGTGGTAAAAAGAGTTTTGTCTCATTCAGTGCTCGTGCCACCTTTTTGATCTTTGTTGCTCCAGTGGTTCCTGCAAAGAAAGAAAGAAAATCAGGAGGTCTTGTATGGTGCTTGACTTGGAATGGAAGTTCCATTCTGTCAAGCTTCTGGGCGATATCTTTGATTTGTACTCCCCAAAACAGCGATGTTTCTCCTGAATGTTCTGGATTTTTATTAAGGTCAGACATTTGCTCTTCCATTTGCTCTGCTTCTTGCTCCACCTTTTCTTCACAGATGTATTTGAAATTTCTATATTCAGTTCTTCATCTGTCATCTGTGAAATACATGCTTCAAAATTTTCAACCTGAAAAGAAATGTCAGATTTTAGGTCTTCATCCTCTGATCTGGGTGAAATTATTGGCTCAGGTAGATCTTCTTCAAACATTTGTGCTATGGAATCTCCAAGATCTTCATTTTGAGGATACAGAATTCCATCCTCAATTGTTGGTGCAGTTGGTACAGATATTTCAGCATTTTCATCCTCGTCAGAGTCAGAATAATAAAAATCAAATTGAGACTTTTCCGGTTCGGACTCCTGAACTGATTCTTGATACTGCTCAGCCTCATCCTCTGTTATGATGTCATGATGAATCTCAGGATATTGAAAGGCTTCTTCAGTAGTAATTGAATTTACTCCGTGAGATATGTGATTCAGGTTCTCTCTTAACTGTCTAACTTGATCTGTCATTCTCTGTAAAGACGCCGCTTGATTCTGAATTTGTGCATCAAATTGAGCTGTTTGTTCTTTGACCATGTGAATCATTTGATTTTCCTCGGATGGTTCTGGTTGTTGGTAAAGATCAATGGAAGATGGTGGATAAGATGGAAAATGTGGCTCTGTGAAATGTGATGGCTCATCATACCATGAAGGATTTTGATAGTTCTGCCACCCCTGAATTGTAGTTGTACTCGCATAATCGCTTGGGTGGTTACCATTACATATGTCACATCTCCACATTGAGTTCTGTTGAGCAAATGTAGTATTACTTGGTTCTGACATCCAATGATAGTCATTGGGTTGTACAACAGGCCTCAGAAAACCGGACTGTTGCTCCCAGATTTGGGGTGTATCTTCTTGTAATGCTCGTAATCTCTCATTCTCCCAGTAGTGTTCCATTTTTTAATCACCTGAAAAAAAAAAGAAAGAAATAAAAATTACAGATAAAAATAAAGAAAATTAGATACAAGTAAATTAAATAGTTTCAAAATTAACAACTCAAGAAATATAAGTCCCCGGCAACGGCGCCAAAAACTTGACCGGTGCAAACACACGCGTATAACGTAAGCACACGTATCGTTCAAGTAGTATAAAAATATCGATCCCACGAGGACTTAATTCCTACTGTTGTTATTAATTATTGAATCTATTTATTTACAGATATCTAATTATAGAGAGAAGGGAATTGATTGCTTTGATTGGTTGAATGTGGATTGCTTAATAAAAATAAAAAAACAAAATAAAATACTAAGGAAAATAAATAAACAGACTCAAAAGATCTAGGTTCGTGACTCCACACAATACTGTTAAAATGATGAATTGATTCTCTTATTTATGTTTACTAATTCAGTTTGCTAACCTGAAACCGAAAATATGCAAAAGCCTCTTTCGATGGTCAGACGCAAATACCCAGTATAACCCAATTGAACCATATGTCTATGTCAACCACATTACCTGGATTTATTAAGTTTAATTTCCAATTATGGCTACCCCCCCCGCCGACAGGTAATTCCTATCCTGTAAGGAAATTTATTAAAAGGGTTATCTATCCTCAAGGAAGATCGTGGGCTATTGAATCTAAGGCTGAAACCTAAAATCCCTATGTCTAGTTCATTTTAGATTTACCCCATCAATCTTATTAATTGCCAGTTAACAAGACGCATTAAGCTTAAGACTCAATAAACAAACTAAAGAACTACCCATAAAAAGAAAATCAATTATTAAGTGTGTGTATTGTGTTTCATCACTTCCCTAGAATAAAAATAAATGCTGGGGGGTGGGGATCCACTTTTACTATTTATAATTTAGATATCTCTCTAATATAATACAGAAATTAAACATGATATTACCGACCAGCCATAAAGGCGGTATTCTTTATTAAGTCAAATTAAGTCCGACAGCCATAAAGGCGGTAATAGTATTTGAACATAAACCAGCCATATAGGCGGTAATTACCTGTCACCTAAAGACCAGCCATATAGGCGGTGCCACATTATGTCAAAAAATAAAACCAGCCATTAAGGCGGTATCATTTTATTTATATTTTGAATATAATTTCCATATTATATTTAAGGAGATTAATCTAAATTAAAATAATAAAAGCTTCACCTTATCCCCAGCGGTAAATTAACTACTAAACATTAAAGAAAGGTAGAAGAAGAGAACTACTATTACTGAAAATTAAAAGACATAAAATAAAAATATTATTTATATATACAAAAATAGATGCTTCCTATAAAATCAGGGAGAATTTCTCAAGGAGAGCATGAAGAAAAATGAATCTGGCGGCCTCATTTTATAGGCATATTTTGGTCCACAGCGTCGCGACGCTGAAAATGCACTAGCGTCGCGACGCTGGCAACAGTTCACGCGGAGTCCACGCGGGTTTGACCACGCGTCTGTCGGCAGCAATAATTGAGCCACGTGTCACGCTGTGGTTCGCTGGCTATTCGGTCCAATTATGTTGTGACATGTGGCAGCTTGTGAGTAGCTGGAAATTCGGTCTAATAGAATGGTGACACGTGGCGTGCTCTGATTCATCGATTATTCGGTCCAATAGAAAGAGGACACGTGGTACGCGCTTGGTATGGTCCAATCAGATGTTAACACGTGGCGGCCGGCGCACGTTAGCAGAACCGTTGTGATGGTGACACGTGTCAAGCGCACGTTAGCATGATTGGTGTACGTTAGCAAAGTTGACCAGTCAGATTTTGACACGTGGCTGACGGCGCACGTTAGCAGGTTCGGCGCATGCTGGGCGTCGCGACGCGCAAGGCTTCAGCGTCGCGACTCTGAAATGACAATTTTGCCCTTTTTCTCCAATTTTGTCCATTTTGCCCCAAAATTGTCTCCAATGCTTTCCAAACTTTATTTATCTGCAAAATAACAACAAAACATATCAAAACGTTCATAAAACTCGAGAAACAATACAAAACATTAGGCTAAATGAGTGGGAAATAGTGATATAAATACCACTCATCAAGTGGCTCCTCCCGAGACACCTCAATTTGACGGTGTGTCTGAACAGTGGAACCGAACTTTGTTGGACATGGTAAGGTTAATGATGAGTCGCTGTGAGCTACCAATTTCCTTCTGAGAATACACATTAAACAGTGCAATACTTATTTTGAATAAGGTTCCATGAAAAATCTGTTAGACAAATTTCATATTAGATATGAACAGGAAAGAAACCGGGTTTCTCATTCCTGAAGATTTGGGAATGTTGGGCATACGCTAAACGTTTGGATGATACCAAACTAAAACCCAAATAGGATAAGTGCCTATTTGTAGGTTGTCCTAGGGAAACAAAAGTATAGTACTTATACAACTCACAAGAGAACAATGTAATTGTTGATCTCCATGCGGTTTTCCTAAGAGGAATTCCTAAATGCAGTGATAAGTGGGAGGAAACTGTACCAATAATCTTCGAATACACAAGAACCGCGTAGTTCGGAGAGAGTTAGAAAACAACCTGGGAGGTATGGGTTTCTGATCTCACCTCATGAAGATATTAATCTTATTGAGGAAGACGAACCGGCTATGTATGAGGAAGTGATACAAGGTATCGACTCCTTTTATGGCAAAGTGCCATGAAGTCCGAAATGGATTTCATGTATACCAACTAAGTTTGGACACTGGTTGATGTACCAAAAGGCATTGTGCCTATTGGTACTAAATGTGTCTTCAAGGAAGACATAAATGGATGGCAACATAAAAATGTACACAGCTAGGCTTGTACAGAAAGGATATCGTCAACGACATAATGTCAACTAAGACGAAATTTTTTCACCTGTTGACATGATTAAATTCATTTGGATAATGCTTGCTAATGTTGCATGTTTCATTTATGAAATATGGCATATGGACGTCAAAATCGATTTCCTTAACGGAAACCTTTTGGAGGATGTTTACAACATCCTGACGGTTTGTTGTGCCAAAACATGCAAACAATGTTTGCAAGTTAAATCAATCCATTTATGGATTGAAGCAAGCATTGCGTTCTTGGAACCAAAGTTTTGATGAGATCATAATGATATATGATTTCATTCAAAATGAATATGATTCTTGTGCATATAAGAAGGTTAGTGGGAGTGCACTGACAATGAATGTCATATTCGTTGATGATGTATTGCTTCTTAGCAATAACATTCCGATAATATAATTGGTGAAAGCTTGGATTTCATTAAAATTCTCCATGGTAGACCTGGGAGAAGCAGGCTTTATTCTAGGAATAAAGATCTACTGGGATAGATATAGAAAACTGATGACAACCCTCCCAGAGTTCGTACATTTTTGAAATGTATGTGGCCTGATGTCTCATATGTTGGGTTTTCTAGGTCAAACCAAGATCAAATTAAGCAAGATTTCATGTGAATACAACAAAGTAAGAATGCAGAAAATACTCACTTTGATAGGATTTTGGATGCATTGAACATAAAAATTTTCCTCCTTGATGAATTCGGCCAAGCCCTTTGTGTTGATCTTCAAGCTCCAAGATCTTCTTTGAATGTTGAATCAATGCTCCAAGCTTTGATATTTGATTCCAAGCTCAAGGATAGGTTTCCCTATCACCTTTGTAAGACTCCTTGTGTGTGCTAGCACCTTAGATTTTGAAAAAAAATCAAGAAGCCATGAGCCCTAGGCTCACGACATTGGAGAGGAAAAATGGAGAAGGCCATTTGGCCTTGGTGAGGAAGTGAGAAAGAATGAAAAAGTGTGTGTAATAAATTACAAAATTGAAAGTCATATACCAAATAATAATAAAATGGTAAAATGTCATTCAATCCATCACACTTGTGTGTTGTGACAAAATCACCTACCAACAACTTCCATCAACTAAAAAGTTAGATAAAGTTGACTAGTGATGTGACTTGTGATGTGACATGTATGCCCCACTTGATTCAAAATCCGAGTGGGCCCGCAATATATCCCGGGCTCGGGTTCGCTAATTTCGAATTAACGAATTTTCTATTGCGACGTAATTAAATCAAATTTAATTAAATAATTATGCTTAGCAAAATTACTATTCACATCGCTAGCGAATTAATTCTAAATTAATTCGTTCGCCCGAATTAAAATCTAATTTTAATTCCGCGTCGAAATCTAATTTCGTTTAATATATCCAATATATTATTTTATCGATTAATTCCAAATTAATCGTTCTCTCTCTTCAAATAGTATTTTATCCCAGATAAAATTTCTCTACAATTAATCATAGATTAATTTTCTCTCTCTACTAATTAATCCCAGATTAATTATGTTCGAGTCATACGTCATCGGTGAATCTTCGAGAAGCGACCCTTGAGATCCCTGGATATGTTGGCAGTAAATCCGGTCGTCGGACTATCCGAAATCGTACGTACCTCGTACTACATTTTTGCCGATTTACGAGACATGGTTGGCTTCAAGCAAAGCACCGTGCCTACCCGATTCTCCAGAAATATTCTTAAAAGAATATATAATCTATGTCAGACTTCCATAGACACATAGTCATACTACGAATGAAATTCCGAGGGTCTATCCAGTGCGAAGCTGTTTCCATACCATCGGTAAACACAACTCCTATTACACTTGCATGAGTATCCAATACCTAAATATATGAGAACTGTGTCGTTATGCTCCCATAACACGCACAAGTGCAATACTAGTCTATTCCGCATTATCGATGTCCAATCTCGATAATACTACGACTAGGGATATTTTAATGATTAAACCTTAGTGGATTAATAATGTCTCATATCTAAATAATCTGGAACTAATCATATAGACTTTTATCATTTATATATCCCGGTAATCCAATTACAAATGATAAAAGAGCAATTTCCTTTGTCACATAGTTAATTTATACAACAACACCATGTTCTGTACAAATAGTGATGCTATGGGTCATAATTGTCCAACAATCTCCCACTTGGCCTATAGCCAATCACTCAAGTGTCCTACACCTGAACTATGTACGGGTCGCTCAAACTTCTACTGAGAAACAGCTTTCGTCAGCGGATTTGCAAGGTTATCATCTGATACTATTTATACGATCATCACATCGCCATGATGTATGATCCGACGAATCAGTTGAAACCATTTGAAGTACATACTTGGATCGTTGATGAGACCATTAATTCTTTAGCATGTGTTGTAGCCTAGCTCAGCTGCTAACAGAACTACTCATAATCTAATTAGGAATTTTTCAGATCCAAAATTGCTTCTTTTGCTGCCTCAGATGCAGCAATATTCCGCTTTTGTTGTTTATTCGGCAACAATATCTTGCTTGGAAGATTTCCAACTCACTGTTCCGTTATTCAAACTATATAGTATCCTTATTACGACTTATAGTCGTTTTTGTCGGTTAGGAAACATGCAAAGGTGAACCCAGTCATTTCAAGTTCTCATTCTCCATAAACTAAGAAAGCATCCTTAGTTCATCTAAGATACTTAAGGATGTTCTTAACATCAATCCAATGACTATCACTTGGATTGGCCTGATTCTGACTTCATATGCTCAAAGCCTATGAGACACCAGGTCGCGTACATATTTTTCAATGTACGAGTCCTCAGAGAGTACCAAAAACTTTTAGATCTATCCCAGTAGATCCTTATTCCTAGAATAAAGGTTGTTTCTCCCAAGTATTCTATGGAGAATTTTCATGAAAGCCAAGCTTTCACCGATTGTATTATGGGAATGTCATTTCCAAGAAATGATATATCATCATTATATAGGACAATCATTGTCAGTGCGCTCCCACTAACCTCTTTATATACACAAGAATTATATTCGTTTTGAATTAAATCATATACCATTATGATTACATCAAAACACTAGTTCCAAGAACACAATGCTTGCTTCAATCCATAAATTGATCGAATTATCTTGCAAACCTTGTTTGCTTGTTTTGGTACGACAAAACCGTCAGGATGTTGTAAACATCCTCCAAAAGGTTTCCGTTTAAGGAAAGTGATTTTGACATTCAGCTGCCATATTTCATAAATGAAACATGCAGCATTAGCAAGCATTATCCAAATGGATTTAACCATGGCAACGAGTAAAAGGTTTCGTCGCAATCGACACAATGTTGATAACGATACCTTTTCGCTACAAGCTTAGCTTTGTACGTTTGTATGTTGCCATCCATGTATGTCTTCCTTGAAGACTCATATAGTACCATTAGGCACAATGCCTTCTGGTACAACAACCAGTGTCCAAACTTGGTTGGTATACATGGAATCCATTTCAGACTTCATGGAACTTTGCCATAATAGGGAGTCGATACCTTGTATCACTTCCTCATACATAGCCAGTTTGTGTTCCTCAATAAGATTGACATCTTTACGAGGTGAAATCAGAAACCCATACCTCCCAGGTTATTTTCTGACTCTCTCTGACTTACGCGGTTCTTGTGTATTCGAAGATTGTGGTACAGTTTCATCCCTGATGAACTGTTTGTGTTCCATTAAGGAATCGGTGCTTAGAACGGTATTACTCTGATTTTTATCGAGTTTTACTTTCTTCCCACTTACCACTGCATATTGGTATTCCTCTTAGGAAAACCGCATGGAGAGCAATAACTACGTTGTTCTCTTGTGAGTTGTATAAGTACTATACTTTGGTTTCTCTATGATAACCTACAAATTAGGCACTTATCCGTTTTGGGTTTTAGTTTGGTATCATCCAAACATATGCATAGCATTCCCTAATCTTCAGGAATGAGAAAACCCGGTTTCTTTCCTGTTCATATCTAATATGAAATCTTTCTAACATATTTTTATGGAACCTTATTCAAAATAAGTATTGCACTGTTTAATGCGTATTCCTAAAAGGAAAATGGTAGCTCAGAGCGACTCATAATTAACCGTACCATGTCCAACAAAGTTCGGTTTCTCTGTTCGGACACACCGTCAAATTGGGGTGTTCCGATAAGAGTCTATATTGAAAGAATACTATACTCTTTCAAGTAATTGAGAAATTTATCGCTTAAGTATTTTCCACTACGGTCTAACTGTGACAGTTTAATACTTTAGCCGATCTTTCTGTCTACTTCGTGTCGAAACTCTTTGAATTTATCAAAAGTTTCCGATTTATGTTTCAAAAGAAACATATAACCATAACGCGATGCTACATCCGTAAAGGTTACGAAGTGTTTATATCCATCTCTAGCCTAGCTAGACATGGGCCCACTTATGTCACTATGAACGAGGGCTAACAGACCGGTGGCACTTACACTTTTACCAAGTAAAAGGTATTTTAGGCACTTTGCCTAAAAAACTAGATTCGTAGACATTATTTGAATTAGAATCAAATTCGTCCTAGTATCCACTCTTCGAAAGTGTGGATATACGAGTCTTGTTAATGTGTCTCAGACAACAATGCCACAAATAAGTCTCATCTGATTAATTCAGTTTGAGCTATTTGTTTGTCATGTCATACGTTTGAGATTTATTTATATTCAAATATAAATACTGTTATTCACATCTAATGTGTTTATCTCAATATCATCTTATAAAATAAAACACTTAGTGTTCTAGAATATAAAGGTATACCCGCAACGGGTTAAACTTAGATATAAAGATAATGTTTCTAGTCAAACTAAGTACATTTTAACAGTTTCCTAATTTAGGTAAATACCCAAAGGGCAGTTCCTAAACTTACGACTTTCGTCCCGTTTTCGACTCGAAGGTCAATCTCAACTGAAGCCAGTCTTCTGCTAATCATCAGATCCCACACATTAGTATATATATTTATGTACCACTTCCGGTATCTAAAATCTAATTTTAAAACCAGTTGTGAACATGTTTATGACAAACATGCTTGATGCCGGAGCCTTGCCCCGCCTTCACTTCCTTCATGTCTGCCTTGTCCATACGGCAGTCACGCATCTAGTGACCCCGTTTGCCACATTTTAGGCAGACATCTTGGGATATGTCCTTTGTCTTCCCAGAAGACTGTGATGATTTTGCCTTTGCCCATTTTAGAAGCTCTGGCTCCGCCTCCTAGAGCATAGCCATCAACTCTCCAAGAGTTTACTTTTGATTCATAATGAACCTGCCCCAGCTTTCGAGTAGAAACTATAAGATCAAATCTTTGGTAGTCTCGGCCAGGTAGGTAATGCCCAGCTAACCTAGCTGATCGATGTCAGCAATCATCTGAGACACCTAGTGCTCGACAGATGTACCCTCTGACACACACGAACGAAAGATCTTCTTTTGCAATTTGTACTTCTAAGATCTAAGAATAGATCTATGAAGATCCTTTAATTTCAACATCATGGTATACGGATCTAATCCTTAATTCTGGCGACGGAATTAAATAGTCATTGCGGTAAGCATAACAGATTGAGCACTAAAGTTATCATCACCATGAGTCTTCCAAAACTCATGCTCCACTATATGCTTAACTCCGGGCTCAGGCCCGAGATGTTTCTCTATTAAATAGAATAACTTATCAGTTCCCAGGACTATCCTGAGGTTCTATTCCCAATTTGAAAATTAAAGCAGCTTAAAGACATTTTCCCCAGGATTATGTTCTAAACGCTAATCTTTCAGTTATCTTGATTCCAATAGTCCAACTATCCAATCAACGATTTTGGGTACAATCAAATATAATGATTACTATAGTCTAACTATATAATCAACTACTATTTGATTGGTTAAATTCAAATATATTGATTAATATATCCAATTATATAATCAACTATAAATTGAAGTAGTTTGAATACAGTCCAACTGTTTAATTAAAACAACAATTAAATATTAGTCCAACTAATATATTTATTAATAAATAATGATGAAAAATGAAATGAGCATGTATTGGCAAATATCTAAACGAAATTGCAAATTAATACTTGTCTCCCACTATTTTTCGGCGAGCCTCTAACCCTCTATTGAGTACTCGGGAAACCTAGTTTCCTAGTGGGCTAGGATCCCGTTAAATAACACACAACCTTGACTTTGGCCAACAACCTGTATGATATTTAACTAGGTAGATCTCTAAGATCAATTGGATCTCATCCAATTCCTAGATCCAGTAGGTGGACATCCAAGTCTGAAACATATATCTAATATATGCCAATATATCCAATATATTCCCTAACCTTTTTCCTCTGAATCAACTAAGCCTTGGCTTTGGCACAACAAGCTTAATGATTCCAGTTAAGCGTGACCCATTGACTTTGGAAAGCTTCGTAATCGATGTCGATGGATAAGAAGTGATCTTGACTTTGGCCAACAAATCACAACTTAGACAAGACATGCGATATGGAACAAAGTTTTCATGATTCAAACACATCCGCGATGGACAAAGGTCTTGACTATGGCCAACAAACCAGTGCCAATCTTGGATCTTGAGAGAGAATCAATCAATGGAAGGAAAACACTTAATATTTGTTGAGGGTTTTTCACGTAATTGGCAACCAATTAATTATCTTTGATTAGGTTGTTGAGTTCCTCTAAGGGTCCCAAGATCATAAATCAAGCATGAAACAAGTGTAAATACAACCAAAGGAGGTGCGAAAAAACTCACATGGATCGGTTGGATGCTGCGAAGACAAGAAACGAACTGCCCTTGGGAGCTCGGCAGTGGGCTGCTCGTGGTAGGGGCTGCACGGCAGTGGGTTATCTTCCTCCTCCAAGAATCGGCCATGGACGTCCATTGAAGCTCCAAGCTTGTTGATAATCATCCATGCTTACGAACTCACTGCCCTAACACCTTGGTATGCCTCCTAGAGTGTGCTAGCACTTGATGATTTGCCACAAAATCATCATTTTCCTCCTTGTGTTTCAGGTTGTGAAAACTGAAACCAGAAGAAGAAATATGGAAGTTTGCCGAGAGAGATGAAGAGTAATTTTGGCTCCAAAAGTGATGAAACCGTGAAGAGAGAGAGAGGAGAAATAAAAGTTGTAATAGGTTTTTATTTTCCAAAAATTAATAAACCATTTACACTTTTTAATTTCAAAAAGAAAGCATTAAATGCTTTTCAATCAACTCACATCAACTCACATCAATCAATCAATTGTCACATCACTCAAAGTGACATGTGATTTGACGCTTGATGTGACTAATGATTTGACGCTTGATTTGACTTGCGTGCCGCACTCAAATTCTAAATGCGAATGCGCTCGCAAACAATCCCGGGCTCGGGTTCGCTAATTCCAATTAACGAATTTTCCGTTGCGTCGTAATTAACGATTACGCCTAGGGAAATCACTATTCACGTCGCTAACGAATTAATTCTAAATTAATTCATTCGCCCGAATTAAAATCTAATTTTAATTCCGCGTCGAAATCCAATTTCGTATAATATATCAAATATATTATATTATCGATTAATTCCAAATTAATCGTTCTCTCTCTTTAAATGATATTTTATCCTAGATAAAATATCTCCACAATTAATCCCAGATTAATTTTCTCTCTCATTAAATTATTCCCAGATTAATTAAAGTGTGAGTCATACGTCATCGGTGAATCTTCGGGAAGCGACCCATGAGATCTCCGAATATGTTGGCAGTAAATCGGGTCGTCGGACTATCCGAACACGTAAGTACCTCGTACTACGTTTGTACCGATTTACAAGACAAGGTTGGCCTCTAGCAAAGCGCCATGCCTACCCAATTCTCTAGAAACATGCTTGCAGGAATAAACGATCTATATCAGGCGTAGTATACGTGGTATTGCGTATTTTGATCCAGTATCGGATGATCACGTGCTAGGCCTGGGGCTGGAATTGTGTCTGCCCCGTACGAAGCACATGTCGGATGTCTGGTAACTAGTCTCTATATCGGATAACTATGACCTAGTCATATTATCCCGATGACTGCAGTACTTAAGACAACTAGTACCGTATCCTACGTGACCATCATCTCCATATGACTGGAGTGACACTTCCGTCTTGACATCACACCCAACACACTACGATTCTCAATATACCCAGCATTGGCATACACAGAACCGGTTAAAGCCCTGGACGACCTCAACCAAAGCATATTGATTGTCGTATGTATTAGCGGTGCAAGTCTCAGGTTAAGACCAAATACACCTACCCTGATTTCGGACTTCCATAGACACATAGTCATACTACCAATGGAATTTCGAAGGGGTCTATCCAGAGCGAAGCTGTTTCCCGTACCATCGGTAAAACACAACCTCCTATTACACTTGAATGAGAATCCTATACCCAAATATATGAGAACTATGCTGTTGTGCCCTCACAACGCGCACAAGTGTAATACTAGTCTTTTACGTATTTATCGATGTCTATCTCGATAATACTCTGACTAGGGATATTTAATGATTTATCCTTCGTGGACTGATACTGTCTCATATCATTCTCAGTTCAGGAAAAAATCATATGGACCTCTCATCATTTATACATCTAGGTGATCTAATCACAAATGATAAGAGTGCAATCTATTTGTCACATAGTTAATTTATACAACAACACAATGATTTGTACAAATAGTGACGCTATGGGTCATAATTGTCCAACAATCTCCCACTTGGCCTATAGCCAGTCACTCGAGTGTCTACCACCCGAACTATGTACGGTTGGCTCAAATTGCTGAGGAAAGGTTTTCGTCAGCGGATTTACGTGATTATTATCTGATGCGATTTATTCGATCATCACATCGCCACGATGTATGATCCGAACGAATCAGATGAATAGTCGAAGTATGTATCTGGATCGTTGATGAGACCATTAATTCTTTAGCCTGTGCTAAAGCCTAGCTCAGCTGCTAAGAGAACTATATCTAATCTAATTAGATTTTATCGACCCCAGAAGGCTTCTATTGTCACCTCAGCTGCAGCAATTAACCTACATTTGTTGTTTATTCGGTAACAGTATCTTGCTTGGAAGATTTCCAGCTCACTGTACCGTTATTCAAACTGTATAGTACCATTTTTATCGGTTGGGAAACTTGTGGTAGTGATCATAGTCACTTCAAGTTCTCCTTCTCCAAATTTTAAGACAGCATCCTTAAATCTCTGAGATACTAACGGATGTTCTTAACATCAATCCGGTGACTATCACTTGGATTGGCCCGTTTGTGAATCATATGCTCAAAGCATATGAGACACTAGGTCGCGTACATTTTACAATGTACAATTCCACGGTGAGTTTTCGAAAGCCAAGCTTTCTCCGATTATTATGGGAATATCATTTCCAAGAAATGATACATTATCATTATTTATAGGACAGCCACTGTCAGTGCGCTCCCACTAACCCTCTTATATACACAAGAATCTTTTCGTTTTGAATCAAATCATATACTATTATGATTACATCAAAATGATAATTCCTAGAACCAATGCTTGCTTCAATACAAACATGGATCGATAACCTGCAAACCTTGTTTTCTAGTTTTTGTACGACAAAACCGTCAGGATGTTTTAAACATCCTCCAAAAGGTTTCCTTTTCAGGAAAATGATTTTCCCGTTCCAGCTGTCATATTTCATAAATGAAACATGCAGCATTAGCAAGCATTATCCAAATGGATTTACCGTGGCAACAGGTAAAAGGTTGAATCGTAATCAACACAATGTTGATAACGATACCTTTCCGCTAAAAGCCTAGCTTTATATGTTGGTATGTTGCCTTCCATGTATGTCTTCCTTGAAGACTTATAAAGTACCAGTAGGCACAATGCCTTGCGGTACATCAACTAGTATCCAAACTTGTTGACATACATGGAATCCATTTCGGACTCATGAAACTTTGTCATAATTGGGAGTCGATACCTTGTATCACTTCCTTATACGTATTCAGTTGGTATTCCTCAAAAAGATAGACATCTTTATGAGGTGAGATCAGAAACCCATACCCCAGGTTGTTTTCTGAATCTCTCCGACATACGCGGTTCTTGTGTATACGAAGATTAATGGTAATAGTTTCATCCTTGATGAACTATTTGTGTTCCATTAGGAATCGGTGCCTGGAATAGTATTACTATTTCATCGAGTTTTACTATCCTCCCACTTACCACTGCATATTGGTATTCTCTCAGGAAAACCGCATGGCGAGCAACAATCCAATTGTTCTCAAGTGAGTTATAAGTACAATACTTTGGTATCCCTAAGATATCCTACAATTGGCACTTATCCAATTTGGGTTTTAGTTTGGTATCATCCAAACATATGCCTAGCATTCCCAAATTTAACAGGAATGTGAAACCCGGTTCCTTTCCCGTTTATATCTAATATGTTATCTGTCAAACAAATTTTAATGGAACCTTATTCTAAATAAGTTCTGCACTGTTTATGCGTATCCGTTGAAGGAAATGGTAGCTCAGAGCGACTCATGATTAACCTAATCATGTCTAACAAAATTCGGTTACTCGGTTCGGACCACCGTCGAATTGACGTGTTCCGGAGGAGTCCTCTTTTGAAAGAATAATTTACTCTTTCAAGTATTTTAGAAATTTATTGCTTAAGTAATTTCCATTACGGTCTTACCGTAACGGTTTAATACTATAGCCGATCTGTTTGTCTATTTCGTGTCGAAACTATAAAAGTTTCCGATTTGTGTTCTTCAAAGAAATACATAACCATAACGCGATGCCACATCCGTATAGGTTACGAAATATTCATATCTAGCCTAGCTAGACATGGACCCACTAACTTCACTATGATTAGGGCTAACAGATCGGTGGCATTTACACTTTTACCAAGTAAATAGTGTTTTAGGCACTTTGCCCGATAAACTAGATTCGTAGACTTTATTTGATTGGAATCAAATATGTCCTAGTACCCACTCTTCAAAAGTGCGGATATACGAGTCTTGTTTAATGTGTCCCAGACAACATTGCCACTATTAAGTTTCTCCTGATCAAATCAGTTTGAGCTATTTGTTTGTCATGTTATATATTTGAGATTTAATTTATATTCAAAATATAATTCTGTTATTCACATCTAATGTGTTTATCTCAATATCATCTTTATATAATAAAACACTTTAGTGTTCTAAAAATAAAGGTTCAATCCGCAACGGATTAAACACTGATATAAAGATAATGTTCCTAGTCAAACTAGTTACATTATAACTGTTTCCTAATTTACATACATACCCAAAGGGTAGTTCCTAAACTTAGGTATCTACGGTCAAAACAGCGACTTTCGTCCCGTTTCCGATTCACAGATTAATCTCTATTGAAGTCAGTATCATGTTCAAAACAGATTCTAAACATCAATACATATTTATGTACCACACTAAGTATTTAAATCTAATTTTAATACTAGTAGTGAACATAATTATGACAGACATATTTGAAGTCAGAGCCTTGCTCGTCTTCAATTCCTTCTTGGGATATGTCCTTTTATCTTCCTAGAAGATTATAATGATTTTGCCTTTGCCATTTTTCCACACTCCAGAAGCCTTTGGCCAAGCCTTGGCATTTTGGAATATCGAAGTAAGGTGCACCTTGCGCTACTTGCCTAATTGCAAACTTTGACTTTATCTCCTTGACAATAGTCATTAACTCTCCAAGAGTTTATTATTGCAATTTGTTACTTCTAAAATCTAAGTATAGATTTATGAAGATCCTTCAATTTCAATATCATACTTTAGGAATCTAATTCTTACTTCTGATAAAGAAATTAAGGAGTCTATATGACAATTATAATGGATTAAGCACTAAAGTTATCATTACATGAATATTCCAAATATCATGTTCCACTTATTAGCTTAACTCCAGACTTAGGCCTATTTTGTTATTTTATCAAATAAACTAACTTATTATATTTCCAGGATCATCCTGAAATATTTCCAATTAGAAAAATTAAGTCATTTAAATACATTTTCTCTAGGATTATGTTTTAAATGCTAATCTTTCATTTTATCTTGATTCTAATAGTCCAACTATTTAATCAACGATTTGTGGTACTATGTATTATATTGATTATTATAGTCCAACTATACAATCAAATATAATTTAAATTAATTAACCTCAATTACATTGATTACTATAATCCAATTATAAAATCAACTGTAAATCGAAATTAATTAATTCAAATATATTGATTACTATAATCCAATTATATAATCAACTATAATACAGTCCAACTGTTTATAAAACAACAATTTAAATATTAGTCCAACGAATATTTAATTGATATCGACGAAATATTTGAAATGAGCGCGTATGGCGAATAATTGAACGAATATTGCAATTCAATTATTACCTCCCACTATTTTTCGGCGAGCCTCTAACCCTCTGTCGAGTACTCGGGAAACCGTGTTTCCTAGTGGGCTAGGATCCCGTTAAATATCACACAATCTTGACTTTGGCCAACAAATTGTATGATAATTAACTAGGTAGATCTCTAAGATCGATTGGATCCAATCCAATTCCTAGATCCGGTAGGGGGACATCCAAGTCCGAAACATATATCTTATATATGCCAATACATCCAATGTATTACCTAACCTTTTTCCTCTGAATCAACTAAGCCTTGGCTTTGGCACAACAACTTAGTGATCCCAGTCAAGCGCGACCCATTGACCATGGAAAGCTTCGTAATCAATGTCGATGGACAAGAAGTGGTCTTGACTTTGGCCAACAAACCACAACTTGGACAAGACACTGATATGGAACAAAGCCTTCGTGATTCCAACACATCCTCGACAGAAAAGGCCTTGACTTTGGCCAACAAACCAATGCCGTCTTGGATCTTGAGTGAGAATCACTCAATGGAAGAAAAAACGCTTAATATTTGGCGAGGGTTTTTCGCGTGCAAATTGGCAACCAATTTATTATCTTTGTTAAGGTCTCATCATCATACACCCTTAAGCATGCATTCTAAACACATAATAAAGCGCGTATGTATAAAATAATAATGATATGCGGATGGATACTTTACATTGATCCTAGATCAAATCTCTCTCTTACTTCTACATGTTACACTAAACTTCTAAAGAAACCTCATTTACATTGAGGGGAATAGGTGAGAAGAGAATACAAAGAAATAGGAGATAAGGCTGGACTCGCAGGTCTAATTAATAAATCAAATTTATTACAATTTCCAAAATTGCCCCACCCGACTAATATCCATCCGATATACATTATTCATGCATCACAACCATGTATTCACACAAGCATGTTATCAATCAATCTAATCAAATTATTTAATCTGATAATTAGTGATCATCCAATGTTCAAACAACGATTTGATTTTGTTCGAGTAAAACTCATTTTGCGAATAAGTACGAATCCTCGAATTAAATTAAAATTACATAATTAAATCCAATTTAATCCATTTATTCAAATTCATTATTTAATTCCAAATTAAATATTACACTTTATAAAATAAACCTTTACGACTTAAATTCCGAATTTAATCGTTACGGGTCTCATAGCCCGATTAATATCCCAATTAAATTTAATTAAAGTCCAATGGGCTTTTAATTAATTTCTTCAAGGCGTGGACTTTTGGTCAACTCGAGTCAAACCGAATAACCAAAATCCAATCCGGGAGTTACCCCATAAGCCCAGAAATTAATTTAGGCCCATTAGGCCCAATTAAACTTTAAGGGTTCATTAGTCGCATTTGGGCCTTTTGGATGCGGTTTTGGGCCTAATTGGATCCAACCAATTTTGCCTAAACCCAACTTTGTAACAACAAAGCCCAACAAGCCCAATAACAACTTTAAAAGCACAAATCCATTTAAGGCCCAATTTAATTAAATTACAAAATCCAATTTTCAATTCAATTAAATTAAGTGTATAGCATTATTAATTACCCAAATCAATATTTCCAAAACATCAAATTTGTCCAATTAATCATGCTTATCATTGGAATCATGTCCAACATAATTTGATCAAAATCAAACCCAATTAACATGCCTACATGTCTCGGCCAAGGAGAAAAATATGCCCAAATCAAATTCAATCCAATTGAACCCAATCAAACATAAATCAACATCCCCTAATGATTCTACACATCCGATGATCAAAAAATCAAATCCAAGACAATTTAGGGTTCTACAATTTTCGGCCATCACACCACCAAATTGGGGAAAATTGTTCCAAATATTTTTTCATCAAATTGATCCAATCAATCATCAATAAACAACATTAAGCATACTAATTCATCCAATTTCATTAAATCATGCCCAAATTCGTTTTACCCAATTTAAACCCTAAAATCAATTTCATGCTTTCAAAGCTCAAGATACCATTGTTAGTTCCTCTAAGGGTCCCAAGATCAAAATCAAGCATGAAACAAGTGTAAATACAACCAAATGAGGTGCGGAAAAACTCACATGGATCGGTAGGATGCTGTGAAGACAAGAAACGAACTGCCCTGTGGAGCTCGGCAGTGGGCTGCTCGTGGTAGGGGCTGCACGGCAGTGGGTTATCTTTCTCCTCCAAGAATCGGCCATGGACGTCCATTGAAGCTCCAAGATTTGTTGATAATCATCCATGCTTACGAACTCACTGCCCTAACACCTTGGTATGCCTCCTAAAGTGTGCTAGCACTTGATGATTTGCCACAAATCATCATTTTCCTCCTTGTGTTTCACGGTGAAAACTGAAACCAGAAGAAGAAATATGGCAGTTTTGCCGAGAGAGATGAAGAGTAATTTTGGCTCCAAAAGTGATGAAACCGTGAAGAGAGAGAGAGAAATAAAAGTTGTAATAGGTTTTTATTTTCCAAAAATTAATAAACCATTTACACTTTTTAATTTAAAAAAGAAAGCATTAAATGCTTTTCAATCAACTCACTCAATCAATCAATTGTCACATTCACTCAAAGTGACATGTGATTTGACGCTTGATGTGACTAATGATTTGATGCTTGATTTGACTTGCGTACCGCACTCGAATTCGAAATGAGAAAGCGCTCGTAAACAATCCCGGGCTCGGGTTCGCTAATTCCAAATTAATGAATTTTCCGTTGCGTCGTAATTAAACGATTACGCCTAGCGAAATCATTATTCACGTCGCTAACGAATTAATTCTAAATTAATTCGTTCGCCCGAATTAAAATATAATTTTAATTCCGAGTCGAAATCCAATTTCGTATAATATATCAAATATATTATATTATCGATTAATTCCAAATTAATCGTTCTCTCTCTTTAATTGATATTTTATCCCAAATAAAATATCTCCGCAATTAATCCTAGATTAATTTTCTCTCTCATTAAATTAATCCCAGATTAATTAAAGTGCGAGTCATACGTCATCGGTGAATCTTCGGGAAGCGACCCATGAGATCTCCGGATATGTTGGCAGTAAATCGGGTCGTCGGACTATCCGAACACGTAAGTACCTCGTACTACGTTTGTACCGATTTATAAGACAAGGTTGGCCTCTAGCAAAGCGCCATGCCTACCCAATTCTCCAGAAACATGCTTACAGGAATAAGCGATCTATATCAGGCGTAATATATGTGGTATTTCGAATCCAGTATCGGATGATCACGTGCTAGGCCTGGGGCTGTAATTGTGTTTTCCCCGTACGAAGCACATGTCGGATGTCTGGTAACTAGTCTCTATATCGGATAACTATGACCTAGTCATATTATCCCGATGACTGCAGTACTTAAGAGAACCAGTACTGTATCCTATGTGACCATCAACTCCATATGACTGGAGTGACACTTCCGTCTTGACATCACACCCAACACACTACGATTCTAAATATACCCAGCATTGGCGTACACAGAACCGGTTAAAACCCTGGACGACCTCAACCAAAGCATATTGATTGTCGTATGTATTAGTGGTGCAAGTCTCAGGTTAAGACCAAATACACCTACCCTGATTTCGGACTTCCATAGACACATAGTCATACTACCAATGGAATTTCGAAGGGGTCTATCCAGAGCGAAGCTGTTTCCCGTACCATCGGTAAAACACAACCTCCTATTACACTTGCATGAGTATCCTATACCCAAATATATGAGAACTATGATGTTGTGCCCTCACAACGCGCACAAGCGTAATACTAGTCTTTTACGTATTTATCGATGTCCAATCTCGATAATACTCTGACTATGGATATTTAATGATTTATCCTTCGTGGACTGATACTGTCTCATATCATTCTCAGTTCAGGAACAAATCATATGGACCTCTCATCATTTATACATCTAGGTGATCTAATCACAAATGATAAGAGTGCAATCTTTTTGTCACATAGTTAATTTGTACAACAACACAATGATCTGTACAAATAGTACACTATGGGTCATAATTGTCCAACATAGGTCTCATCATACACCCTTAAGCATGCATTCTAAAAGCATAATAAGGCGCGGTAAATAAATTAATAATGATATGCTGATGGATATCTCACAAATTGTTCCTAGAAAAAATCACTCACTTTCCTCTCCCCGGCTAGCACTATTCTTACTTCTACCCGATTACATAAAACTTCTAAAGAAACCTCATTTACATTGAGGGGAATAGGTGAGAAGAGAAATACAAAGAGTCAAGAGGTAATAGGCTGGACACGCATGTCCAATTTAATAAATTCTAAATTTATTACAACAATTTCCAAAATTGCCCAAACCCATCTAATATCCATCCGATATACATTATTCATACATCACATCCATGTATTCACACAAAGCATGTTATCAGTCAATCTAATCTAATTAATTAATCTTTAATTAATGACCATCCAATGTTCAAACAACAATATGATTTGCGAGAGTCCAACTCATTTAGGAATAAGTACTCAAAGTACGAATTCTTGAATTATATCAAACTACAATATTAAATCCAATTTAATTTGTATTCAATACTAATTCTTTATTTAATTTCAAATAAATAATTACACTTTATTTATGAGCCTTTGCGACTTAGATTCTAAATC
Source organism: Zanthoxylum bungeanum (assembly GCA_019454045.1). Lineage (NCBI taxonomy): Eukaryota > Viridiplantae > Streptophyta > Magnoliopsida > Sapindales > Rutaceae > Zanthoxylum > Zanthoxylum bungeanum. The sequence continues at coordinate 124,013 of SKCR01032267.1, forward strand.
TAATCTTAACGGGTCTCAAAGCCCAATTAACATCCAATGTCAATTTAATTAAAGTCCAATGGGCTTTCAATTAATTTATAAGGCATGGAGTTTGGCAACCAAAGCCCAATAAGGAATCACCCTTTGCCAAAAATCAATTTAGGCCCATTAGGCCCAATTATATTTTAAAAGGCCCAATTTTTATATTTGGACTTTATGGAAATGGTTTTAGGCCCAATTGGATCCAACCAATTATCCTAAACCAAACTTGGCCCAACCAAGCCCATTAAGCCCAAATACAACATTTTTAGCCCAATTCCAAATTAAGCCCAATTAATTAAATTCTAATATTCCAAATTTCACAATTTAATTAATTAAAGTGTATTAGCCATAATTATTAGTTAAATTAATATTTCCAAAACACCAATTACACTAATTAATCATGCTTTAATTAACTAACTTTTGTCCAACACAAATTGAAGCAAAATCAATTTCAACATGCTTCCAAGGCTCTCGGCAATTAGGGACTTTTTATATCAATTTTGATTTCAATCCAATTAAATTACAAACTAATATATCCCAAGCATTTTAAACACATCCAATTGTCTAAAATTCAAAAATCACCAAGAGCTAAGGTACTCATCACATTCGGCCAAGGCACTAAAATTTGGGAAAATTAATCCTATCAATTTTTCACAATTCCAACAATGTACAAATCCAATTTAACATCATCCAACCTCAACCAAATCACCAATTTGAAGAAATCATGCTCAAATCACAAAATCCCAAATTAAAGTTTAAGAACCCTAAATTCAATTTCATGCTCAATTATGGCTCTGATACCATTGTTGGGTTTTCTAGGTCAAACCAAGATCAAATGAAGCAAGAAATCATGTGAATACAACAAAGTAAGAATGCGGAAAATACTCACTTTGATCGGATTTTGGATGCGTTGAACACAAGAATTTTCCTCCTTGATGAATTCGGCCAAGCCCTTTGTGTTGATCATCAAGCTCCAAGCTCCTCTTTGAATGTTGAATCAATGCTCCAAGCTTTGATCTTTGATTCCAAGCTCAAGGATAGGTTTCCCTATCACCTTTGTAAGACTCATTGTGTGTGCTAGCACCTTAGATTTTGAAACAAAATCAAGAAGCCATGAGCCCTAGGCTCACGGCATTGGAGAGGAAAATGGAGAAGGCCATTCGGCCTTGGTGAGGAAGAGAGAAAGAATGAAAAAGTGTGTGTAATAAATTACAAAATTGAAAGTCATATACCAAATAATAATAAAATGGTAAAATGTCATTCAATCCATCACACTTGTGTGTTGTACACACAATCACCTACCAACAACTTCCATCAACTAAAAAGTTAGATAAAGTTGACTAGTGATGTGACATGTGGGCCCCACTTGATTCAAAATCCGAGTGGGGCCGCAACACATCCCGGGTTTGGGCTCGCTAATTCTGAATTAACGAATTTTCCGTTGCGAGGTAATTAAATCAAATTTAATTAAATAATTATGCCTAGCAAAATTACTATTCACGTCGCTAGCGAATTAATTCTAAATTAATTCGTTCGCCCCAATTAAAATCTAATTTTAATTCCGCATCGAAATCTAATTTCGTTTAATATATCGAATATATAATTTTATCGATTAATTCAAAATTAATCGTTCTCTCTCTTCAAATAGTATTTTATCCCAGATAAAATTTCTCGTAATTTCTCCGCAATTAATCCTAGATTAATTTTCTCTCTCTACTAATTAATCCCAGATTAATTATGTTCGAGTCATACGTCATCGGTGAATCTCCGGGAAGCGACCCATGAGATCCATGGATATGTTGGCAGAAAATCCGGTCTTCGGACTATCCGAACTCTTACGTATCTCGTACTACGTTTTTGCCGATTTACGAGACATGGTTGGCTTCTAGCAAAGCACCGTGCCTACCCAATTCTCCAGAAATATTCTTAAAGGAATATATAATCTATGTCAGGCGTAGTATACGTAGTATTGCGTATTGCGATCCAGTATCGGATGTCACATATTAGGCCTGGGGCTGGAATTGTTTCTGCGCCGTACGAATCATATATCGAATCTCTAGTAACTAGTCTCTATAATCGAATAAACATGACCTAGTCATATTATCCCGATGACTGCAGTACTAAAGAGTATTAGTTTCGTATCCTGCGTGATGATCATTTCCATATGACTGTAGTGATACTTCCATCTTGACATCACACCCAATACACTATAATTCTCAATATACCCAGAAGAGGCGTACACAGAACCTGTTAAAGCCCCGGATGACCAAACCAAAGTATATTGATTGTCGCAAGTATTAGCGATGCAAGTCTCAGGTTAAGAACAAATACACCTACCCTGATTCGGACTTCCATAGACACATAGTCATACTACCAATGGAATTCCGAGGGGTCTATCCAGAGCGAAGCTGTTTCCATACCATCGGTAAACACAACCTCCTATTACACTTGCATGAGTATCCAATACCCAAATATATGAGAACTATGTCGTTATGCTCCCATAACACGCACAAGTGCAATACTAGTATATTCTGCATTATCGATGTCCAATCTCGATAATACTACAACTAGGGATATTTTAATGATTAAACCTTAGTGGATTAATACTATCTCATATCTTATTAATCTGAAACTAATCATATGAACTTTTATCATTTATATATCCCGGTAATCCAATTACAAATGATAAAAGAGCAATTTCCTTTGTCACATAGTTAATTTGTACAACAACACAATGTTCTGTACAAATAGTGATGCTATGGGTCATAATTGTCCAACATCATATGCTTTGAGCATATGTAGACGCTATAAGGCCAATCCAGGTGATGGTCACTGGATTTATCTAAAGAACATCCTTGAGTATCTTGGACGAACTAAGGATGTTTTCTGGTAATATTGGGAAAGAATAACTTGAGGTGACTAGGTTCACCACTGTAAGTTTCCAAACCGATAAAGACGACTTTAATTCGCAATAAGGGTACATATTTAGTTTGAATAACAGAACAGTGAGTTGGAAATCTTCCAAGCAAGATATTGTTGCCGAATAAATAACAAAAGCGGAACATTGCTGCAGTTGAGGCAGCAAAATAAGCATTTTGGATCTATATAATCCTAATTGGATTAGGAGTAGTTCTGTTAGCAGCTGAGCTGGGCTACAGTGCAAACTAAGGAACCGTGGTCACATCAATGATCCAAGTATACAATTCGACTATTTCATCTGATTTGTCAGATCATACATCGTGGCGATGTGATGATCGAATAAAACGCATCAGATGATAACATTGTAAATCCGCTGACGAAAGCTGTTTCTCAACAGAAGTTTGAGCGACCCGTACATAGTTCAGGTGTAGGACACTTGAGTGATTGGCTATAGGCCAAGTGGGAGATTGTTAGACAATTATGACCCATAGCATCGCTATTTGTACAGAACATAGTGTTGTTGTACAAATTAACTATGTGACAAAAGAAATTTCTCTTTTATCATTTGTAATTGGATTACCTAGATATATAAATGATAAAAGTCCATATGATTAGTACCAGATTAATAAGATATGAGACATTATTAATCCACTAAGGTTCAATCATTAAATATCCCTAGTCGTAGTATTATCGAGACTGGACATCGATAATGCGGAATAGGCTAGTATTACACGTATGCGTTTTATGGAAGTGTAACGCCATAGTTCTCATATATTTGGGTATTGGATACTCATGCAAGTGTAATACGAGGTTCTGTTTACCGATCGTACGGAAACAGCTTCGCTCTAGATAGACCCCTCATAATCCCATTAGTAGTATGACTATGTGTCTATGGTAATCCGAATCAGGGTAGGTGTATTTGGTCTTAACTTGAGACTTGCATCGCTAATATTTGCGATAATCAGTATACTTTGGTTTTGGTCTTCTGGGGCTTTAACAGGTTCTGTGTACGCCTCTTCTGGGTATACTGGGAATCGTAGTGTATTGGGTGTGATGTCAAGATGGAAGTATCACTTCAGTCATATGGAGATGATGATCACGCAGGATACGGAACGGGTACTCTTGTATGCTGCAGCTATCGGGATAATATGACAAGGTCTTGATTATCCGATGATAGGGAATAGTTACCAGAGATCCGAAATATGCTTCGTACGGGGCAGACACAATTCCAGCCCCAGGCCTAGCATGTGAAATTCGATACTGTATCGTAATACGCAATACTACGTATACTACGCCTAACAAAGATTATATATTCCTGAAAATAATATATCTGGAGAATTTGGTAGGCATGGTGTTTTGCTAGAAGCCAACCATGTCTTGTAAATCGGTAAGAATGTGGTACCGGGTACGCACGTATTCGCATAGTCCGATGTCCGTATTTACTGCCAACATATCCATGGATCTCTGGGTTGCCTCCCAAGGATTCACCGATGATGTTTGACTCGAACAGAATTAATCGGAGATTAATTATAAGAGAAAAAAATTAATCTGGGATTAATTACGGAAAGAATTAATCTGTGATTAATTATCAGATAAGAATTAATCTGTGATTAATTATCAGATAAAGAATTAATCTGGGATTATTGCGTCGAGAATTTATCTGGGATTAAATTTGTCGAGAAGAGAGAACGCGATTAATTTAGAATTAATCGGTAAAGTAAATTTAATAGTGAAATTAGATTTTACTATTTAATTTATTTAAATTGGGCTAAAATAATATATTGGATATATTAAATGAAATTGGATTTCAAAGCCGAATTAAATTGGATTTTAATTCTAGCGAACGAATTAATTTAGAATTAATTCGCAAGCAGCTTTCGTAATAATTTTGCTGGGCATTATTATTTAATTAAATTAGATTTAATTACGTCGCAACGGAAAATTTGTTTAATCGGATTAAACGAACCCGGGCCCGAGCGAAGTTGCGTGTTGAGTTAGCCGACTTAAATTCTGAATTTAAAAGTGGTGGGACCCACTTCACTTACATCACATGTTAGACATGTGATGGAAGTGGTTAGGCTTATATTTATGAGTTTGATTTGTTGAAAGAAAGCATGGCTTTACTTATAACACACTCAAACTTATTCCAACATTCAACCTTACTATATATTTATTTGGTCAACTTTGGAAGTGCTTGAATTCACTATTCACATCAACCAAACTTTCTCTTCTTCCTTGAAAAACCGTGAACCTCAAGCTCTCTCCCATGGATTTTGTTGCAAAATTCAAGCATGCTAGCACATTAAGGAGTCAAAGGAAGGTGATAGGAGACTCACCCGAGAGTTTGGAACTCGATTTCAAGCTCTGAAGCTTCAATTACATCCAACAAATGAGGAATTTTTGAAATCCTAAATCCGATCAATGTGAGTATTCCGCAACTCCCCTTGAATAATTCACACACGAATCACTCTTATACAATCTTGGCATGTTCTAAGAACACTAACATGATGCGCCCTCAGTTCCTTTGCTTGCGAAATGGCTCCAGTATTATCACAGTATAACGGAATCACATTCTCGATACTTGGGAAAACTCCAAATTCTGAGATAAAGTTCCTAATCCAGACAGCTTCCTTTGCAGCTTCAGAAGTTGCAATGTATTCCGCATCTGTGGACCCCTGTTTGGAACTTTTCCAGCGAACTGCACCTCCGTTAAGGGTAATGACGAATCCAGATGTAGACTTTCTATCATCGGGATCCAATTGGAAGTCGGAATCCGTATACCCGTTAACTTGCAGTTCACTTCCTCCATAAATTATCAACTTATCCTTAGTACCTTTAAGATACTTCAGGATATGTTTAATGGCCATCCAATGGTCATTACCTGGGTTGGACTGATATCTACTAGTTACGCTAACAACGAAATTGATATCAGGCCTAATACATAACATGTCATACATTATGCTACCCAAACACGAAGCATAAGGTTGGTTAGACATTCTAACCTTCTCATCTTCTGTTTGTGGACTCATCTTCTTCGAAAGATGAATCCCATGTTTGAACGGTATGTTTGTTGTCTTACAGTTACCAAAATTATACCGTTCTAAGATCTTATCTATGTATGTTGATTGGGATAACCCAATCAGCTTCCTTTATCTATCTCTATAGAGTTTTATCCCTAAAACATATGAAGCTTCTCCCAGGTCCTTCATGGAGAAATTCTTACAGAGGTATGCTTTGACGCTTTGTAACATTCCTATATCATTCCCAATTATTAGGATGTCATCAACATAGAGGACTAAAAATACGACCATGCTCCCACTGGCCTTCTAATACACACAGGATTCTTCCGAATTCTTGAGAAAACTAGACGATCTAATAATCTCGTCGAATCGAAGATTCAAACTTCGTGAAGCTTTTTAAGTCCATAAATGGACTTCTTAAGCTTACATACCATACCCGAGTTTTCGCTGGACGCAAAACCTTCCGGCTGTTCCATATAGATTTCTTCATCAAGAAATCAATTTAGAAAAGCTGTTTTGACATCCATTTGCCAAATCTCGTAGTCATGATACGTAACTATAGAAAGCAAAATCCGAATAGACTTAAGCATTGCTACTGGTGAAAAAGTTTCAACCTAGTCGACGCCAGGTCGCTGCGTGTAACCTTTTGCTACCAGTCGGCCCTTGTAAGTTTCAACTTTACCGTCAGGCCCGCGCTTCCTCTTGTAAACCCATTTACAACCGATAAGAATAATTCCTTTGGGAAGCGGAACCAAGTCCCAAACTTGATTCTCATGCATTGAGTCCAACTCAGATTTCATGGCACTTCGCCATTTCACGGAGTCGATGTCCAACATCGATTCTCTATAGGTAAAATGATCAGTCTCTTCAACTAAAAGAACATCAAGACTCTTTTCTTGTATCAAATACAAGCGTTCAGGAGGTCATGATCATTCATCTACTTGAACTTCAGTTTCCTCTGTTGGTTCGTTTTTTTCAGGTTGGACTTCATCAAGTTCAACCTGTCTATGATTACCACCTTCTGACAAGAATTCTACTTCTAAAAATCCTGCGAAGCTACGAACACATTTCGATGCCCGGTATCATAGAACAGATATCCCCTCGTTTCCGAAGGATATCCAACAAACCTAAACTTTTGCCCTTGAGGCGAAAACTTATCTTGTTGAGTCACCCTGACATAGGCAGGACAACCCCAAACCCTAATATAACTAAGATTTGGTCTCCTATCTGTCCATATCTCATACAGAGTCGTAGGAACCACTTTTGAAGGAATCTTATTCAAAAGATGTGCAGCTATTAAAAGAGAGTAGCCCCATAAGTAATAGGGCAAATATGTAAAACTCAACATCGATCAGACCATATCTAATAAAGTTTGATTTCTCCTCTTATGTGCTGTGGAGTAATTGGAGGAGTATATTGAGCGAGAATCTCATTCTCCTTCATATAATCCATGAACTCACTGCTCATATATTCGCTGCCTCGATCGGATTGAAGGAATTTAATATATTGACCAGTTTTTTTTTCTACTTCGTTTCGGAACTCCTTGAACTTTTCAAAGGTTTCTGATTTATGTCTCATCAAATAGACATAACCGTATCGTGATAGATCATCGGTAAAGGTAACGAAGTACGAATAACCACTGTGAGCAGTTTGACTTAGTAGACCACATACATTAGAATGTACGAGTTCCAGTAAGTTAGTGGCGCGGTGTCCAACACTAGAAAATGGGGCTTTGGTTATCTTACCCTAAATACACGATTCACAAGTTGGATAGGGTTCAATGGTGAGATCTGGTATCAAACCATTCCTAACCAATTAGGTAAGGCGTTTAACGCCTATATGACCTAGCCGCATATGCCAAAGTTCAGTATTATTAACAACAGGTAAACTACGCTTATTAACTCCAGTATTTAAAATATCTTTAGAAGTTTGCAATATGTAATGACCATGCTGGTTTGGACAACAAAGGATCTGAATATTACGTTTATCATATTTTTATAAAGAACAGTTCTTAATATTAATACGATAACCTTCGGTATCCAATACAAAAAGAGATATAATATTAGCTACACATCCTGGTACAAAGTAACAGTCATATAAAAAAAGTGTCCCATTCGGGAAAGGGATCTCGCATACTCCCACTGCAACTGCATCCAGAGAGTCTCCACTCCCAAATCGCAGATGCATCTCTCTTGGCCTCAGTTTCTTACTTTCCTTCAGCACCTGCAACGAATTGCAAATGTGAACAGGACAAGCAGAATCTAAAATCCAGCTGGATGTAACAGCTTCACAAGCCAAAGAGATATCAATAACTGGAAAAATAAATATACCTGATGTAGATGCTCTCTTATTCATTAGCTGGGCAATGTAGTCAGGACAGTTCCTTTTCCAGTGCCCGACTTTGCTGCAGTGATGGCACTTGTCGTCAAAAGCCCTCTTGGGCTTATCTATCTTTCCCTGTGGTTGAGAACCAAAACCCTTCTTATTCTTTGCTTTCGTCTTCTTTCCCTTTGACCAGGTCTGGAAAAAAGTGGAATATAAAGTAGGTTTCGGAGGGTGAGTCAGTACTCCCTTCCTTAAGTCTTATTCCGCCGTGAGCAGCATCCTATGCAGCTCATGGTAGGTACATATAATCCCATTCATGTTGAAGTACATCACGAATTGGCGATAAGAAGCTGGGAGCGAACCAAGAATGACACTCCTACCGAGAATTTCATTCAAGGGGAGATTATGTTGCCTCAGTTGATCGATCAAATTGACCATGTGAAGAACATGCAAGCTTACAGCTTGCCCCTCTCTAGTCGTGCATGGAACAGTTCCATCACAACTTTGTGAACAATAACATGTTCTTGGTTCTGAAACGATTCTCATAATGGCGCCATCATACTATACGCAACTAACATGCCATAGTATTGTTTCTTGAGTCCCGGTGTCAGCGAACTTAAGATGTATGATTTAACTTTTAAATCATCATCTTTCCAAGCTTGAAAAACTTGGCGTTCCTCCGGTGTTGCGTCCTTAGCCATAGCAAGAGGCAGTGGACCCTCAAGAACATATGCCAACTTCTCGGAATTAAGGACAATCCTCAAATCCAAGTCCCATTCGTATCCAACATACGCGCAAACTGATTAGTAGATGGTTCCGTCATAACAAATCTATCATATAGATTACGAAAAACGGTTAGCAGATATAAATAGTTTCATATAATATCAAAAGCATTAACTAGATCATAGATTTTTAATCTAAAAATGCCCCTCTCACTAAATCATGCAATACTGTAATCCCTAAACAGAATACAAAAATTTAATAATTAAATTAAATACAAATAGTGAAAGGTGGATCCCATGAATATATTTCAGCTTACAGCAGAGGCACGGTCTCGCCTACGTATATTCATCAGGTAGACAACTCATTTTCAATCACTCAATAGTGACTCCTGGGTTTCCGGTCATGGTCGTTTCTTGTTGTGACAACTTGGGCATGTTCACAAGGAAACGTACCAAGGTTAAACTCGTCAATGATAAACTCAAGCTACTTGCGTATCCCTGACAGCTTTGGCACGTTCAGGATTCAGTTTTCGCTTGAATTTATCTAGTATCTAATATACATCCGGCATAAATAATTTTCTATCAGCTACACCCTCACAACAGAGGCACGGTCTCGGATGTAGTCACAGAAAAATATTCATAAACCGTATTGACAAGACGGACCATGTAATATGCATCAAATACATAATTCACATAAAACCTTATTAATTAGGGATTTTCCGCAAAAGATGCTTTTTTACTTTATTTAATCAAATTAAATAAATACATGCATGTAATAAGCAATGATTAAACTAAAATTGAATTTAAAAGGCATAATCATATTAGGGTGTCCAGAATCAGACTCGCTCTAATACCATTTTGTAGGGGTTTTATGACGGAAATCCGGTAACGCAGCGGAATAGTGGAAAATCAAAATTTTCCTTGAATCAATTAAATAAACTTATTTATTTAATTATCTAATTGTAAAATTCTGAAAAAATTACACAAGAGATCAAATTTCTTGGTAATTGCCGAAATGCCCCAATACTTTACAAATTGCTCATTTTAGTCCTAAAATTGTCAAATACAATTTTGGATGATTCTAAATCACTTATAAAATGATTTTCAACATATCCAATACATCAAAATCAGATTTGCAATAAATCCCCAAATTTAAGCCTAATTGTCGAGAGCACCCTTGCTTTTGGTTTATTTACAATTTAGTCCTTTTATGTTCAAAACATGCCAAGATCAAATCCAATCAACCCAAAAATTTACATGCATCATATACACTCCATAATACATCACATATATGAAACACCCCAATTTTGGAATGGGTTATGAACCCTAATTTTTCAATTTCATCAAATTGACCAATTTTACCAAATCTTTAAAATCCAACACTTTAATCCATTCAATACTTCACCAAACAAGCCTCACCACTTTGAAATAACTCTAGAACAATTCTATGTCACCAAGGAGTGACTTAACAACTCTAGAATGGCAACTTGATTTCCAAGGAATCAAAAGTAAGCCTTTGAAACCATTTCAAGGTTACTTACATGCATAAATCTTTCATTCAAGTTCACAACCAAATAAACACAAACTATAAAAGAAGAGAGAACATCAAAGCAACACAAAATGATGCCAAGCATGTTAGAAACTATTTTCATGTTGAAAGTTTTAAAGAAAGACTTACAAAATCCAAGTTTTACAAGCCTTTGCCTTTTTGCCTTCAAGCTTCTCTCTCAACTTTCTTTCATGTTTATTTTGTATTTAATGAACTTATGAAACCCTAAATGAAACAAAAAAATTTATACTTGCTCCAAAAAATGCCCTTGGCCGAATGGTGTAGTAAAGAAATATCTAGATATTTCAATTTTGTTTCATTTAAAACTTTATCAACTTGTTTTGTAAATCATTACAACTTTAATGAATTTATTCAACAAGTCAACAGAAGCAACTAAGTCATTAAAATAAATATCACAACTTAGGATATTTATATTTTTAATTAATTTAATTATTTAACAATTAAATAATTATTTAAATACAAATATATTAAATATATGTATTATATTTACATTAAATATCAAATACATATATATATTTATGATATTAGTCAAATATCTCAATTTGATAATTAATTAATGTATATTTGATAAAATCTATCATTAAATGCAAATACAAAAAAAATAAAGAAATGACTATTAGGTCCCTTCACATGTACATTTGCGTTTAACCTTTAAACGACTTATAAATAATCAGTATTATTTATAAATATTGCCCTAGTGCTCTACGAGTATATTTCATTAGTGAGACTCTCTAGATTCAAGCATATCTGTCACGAAATCCAATTTGTGTCCATAATTTACCCACCCATAAATTATGACGACCACAGATAAACTCGCTGAATCATACAGGTCGAGATCATGGCATATGTATAATTCCTCTGTCACAAGTATCCGGATATATCCCAAAGATATAGATGTAAACGTCAAATCTCTATAGGGACTATCCCGTCGACGTCTCTATTAGCAATCTCAAAAAGAACATTTAGAACTGACTTCAAAAATATACCACGGGCCCATGGTTTTTATCTGATTGCTAATCATATATGGACTACCTATGCTCTGTACACAGAACTGACGGATCCTATCTCGACGCACACAAGACACCATGAGGATCTATCCACACCCAACGAACAGGAGGAGGTCTGATCTAAATAGATCGGTGACGTGAGTGCCATCTAAGTGTGGAAGATGTCTCATGTGCCCACAGTGGTATCTCAAGTCTAAGAATCACAAATACTACTAAACCCGAGAAGATTCTTATTGACGTTGGTGTACCATCAATTAAGAATCTGCGGTGATTCGTTCAGTGTTTATCCGCTATAAACACATACACGTCTATACGAGTCTCCAAGACTCATGGTTCATTGAGAAACCATTGGAATCATATATTCCAGTATACGACATGTACCGGTCTCAACGGGTTTACTTTACTTACCAAGTAGAGTAAACCTTGACCAGGAACTGTCTGAGAATGACAACATCATGATACAACTCAATGTCAGTTACAACGCTTTTACAACAGTATCATGACTAATCATCCTAAGGTCAATTACATCTTTACCATATTAAAAGATATATTATATTACAGAAACTGCTTGTATTATTCATAATAAAATATTTTACAGTAGTATTCTCAAAGGAATACAAACGGGAATTGGCGCTCTGAGTACCAACCCCAACAGAACCTCCTCAACCTCCTCTCACACTAGCTGCTCCGAGCCTAACAGTCCAACCGTCCCCTGCTTCATCCAGACCTTCAAATAAACACCGCCATCTGTTCGTTGAAGAAGTAGTCGAGCTTAGAAAGGAAGAAGAAGCAGAATCCCCCGTCAAGAAGGCTGTCGTCTTGAAAGAGAAGAAGACTGATGAGGCTCCCTCCAAGACTGGGAAGGGCGGGGTGGTACTGGGGGTGAATGACCTCATTGACAAGGTCCAGGATGCGGTATCTCATATGGTACCTGTATTCAACTTAATGGTCGAGGCGATCCCTCTCGATAAGATTCCAAAATATGAGGACATCTCCCCCGATGAGGTGATCTCCAAGTTTTCTGCCCAAATCCTCAAGGTAAACATTCTTCCCTGTTTCCGTTCTTCATTTTTACTTTGGCGAATTCTAACCCTTTCTTTCTCTCTTGCAGATGGGTTACATGATGACTCGAAATAAAGACTTGCTGACGAGCCTACTGTCCGAGGGGGGTCAAGTGCAAAGGTTCCAATCTCAGATTACAGAGCGGGAGGCCGAACTGGCCAGAAAGGAGAAAGAGAACCAAACGCTGAAACAGGCCGCAGCCAAGGCCACCACACTGATTATTCCCTTTGTAATGCATTTGCAATGCAAAGAGAAAAATGGATGCCACCGTGGACGAAGCTAAACATCTGAGGTGGGAGACCGCAAGCTTGGATTCCAAACTCAAAGCGGCAATCAAGGAAAGGGATCAAGCCCGGGATGACCTGAAAAACCAAAAGGCCAAGCTGGAAGAGGACTTGGAGGATGCCAAGCTTGAAGGGATTAGAGATTGCGCGAAGATCATCCCGATGTTGGTGCCCGGGGTGGACATGGGACCCGTCCACGTTGCCTTCCAATACTGCAAGGGGGAGCTCTCGGAGGACGAAGCTCTTGCACCACTCGCCCCTCCTCTAGAACAGATTCAAGACCCGGAGCCTATAACTGCAGTGCCCATATCCCCAGTTCCCGAGAAGTTGCAGCCTGAGGCCCCTGGCCCCTCGTCTGAAATGCCTACAGCAGAAGTCGAAGCTATTCATGCCATCCAAACTGAGACTGAGATCCCTTCTGCCGAGCCTGAGCCAGAGATTTTACCCCATGCACCTGATCAAGTTGAACCAATTGTCCCTATGCGGGCTGAGGAATGAAGGTGACCCCAAGGGGGCCCTATGTAACAAACAATACATATTTTTGTAATAACATTTACACTCTCTGTTTCTGTATCTCAATGGATGTTTTACTTTCTGCCTTCCATACTTGGCATAATTTCTATTTTTGACTTGCTAACTCGTTCTTCAGAATCTGAATGTGAGGAGAAGTTCTGATCCCGGCCAATTCGAATCCGGCCAAGGGGGAAATGCTCTGTCCCCGACCTGAAGATAACCTACTCGGTGGGACGTAACCCAACCCCGAGCTTGCAGTACACTTGGCTTCGAGGGAATGTTACCTCCCCGGACCAATTGAGAGCCAGCCATGAGGGAGATGCTCCGACCCCATGCCGATGATAATCCACTCGATTGGACATAACCCAACCCCAAGGTAGCAGTACACTTGGCTCTGAGAGAATGTCACCTCCCCAGACCAATTGAGAGCCGACCATGGGGGAAATGCTCCGACCTCATACTGATGATAATCCACTCGATGGGACGTAACCCGACCCCGAGCTAGCGGTATACTTGGCTCCGATGGAATATCACCTCTCCGGAGAAATTGAGAGCCGGCCATGGGGGAGATCCTATAACCCCATACTGATGATAATCCACTCAGTGGGACATAACCTGACCCTGAGCTAGCAGTACACTTGGATCTGAGGGAATGTCACCTCCCAGGACCAATTGAGAGCCGGCCATGGAGGAGAGGCTTCGACCCCATACCGATGATAATCCACTCGGTGGGACGTAACCCGACCCTGATGTAGTAGTACACTTGGCTCCAATGGAATGTCACATACCCGGACCAATTGAGAGCCAGCCATGAAGGAGATGCCTCGACCTCATGCGGATGATAATCTACTCGGCGGGACGTAACCTGACCCTGAGCTAGCAGTATACTTGGCTCCGAGGGAATGTCACCTCCCCAGACAAATTAAGAGCCAGCCATGGGGGAGATGCCTTGACCCCATGTCGAGGATAATCCACTCGGTGGGACGTAACCTGACCCCGAGCTAGCGGTACACTTGGCTCCGAAGGAATGTCACCTCCCCGGACCAATTGAGAGTCGGCCATGGGGGAGATGCTCCGACCCCATACTGATGATAATCCACTCGGTGGGACATAACCCGACCCCGAGCTAGCAGTACACTTGGCTCCGAGGGAATGTCACCTCCCTGAACCAATTGAGTCGGCGATGTGGGACATGCTCCGACCCCATTCCGATGATAATCCACTCGGTGGGACATAACCCGACCCCGAGCTAGTGGAACAAATGGCCTCGGCGGAATAAATGCAGCCCCAAGCCAGTGGAATAAATGAGTTTTTAATCGTGAGGGAAGAACTTTAACCTCCGAGGCTCCGCGGATCTCGGCGCATGCGTCCTTTTGTCGGGCATCAGCAAAAGAAAAAGGTGGAAACATGACAAGGTTAGTATAACGGAGGTGACTTAGCACATACTCCACACCGACTCGAAAAGATAACAACTCGGGTGCCCCGAGGAAGTGTCCTATCTGGTGCCTCCCAAAATAACAATTATGAACCTTACAATTCAGTGTCTCAGATAGCCGGGCTATGGATCGGTGAGCGGCCAAAGCCATGAACCTGAGTCCATGCTGGGCGGGTCTGGAGTCTACAAATGCTATGGGGATAGAAACCTCCCCATGCTATGCTTCTCCTGATCCGAGGCGGTTAGGTAGTCTACTCACGGGGGAAGAAACCTCAACGTGTTCGTCATCCCTTAAGGTTGCAGGAGTCACGGAGGCACTAGGGCCTTCCCCGCACTAAGCACCTGGTGTTTCTCAGCGGGACTCACCTGCCAACTCGCAGGGGCAGAAACCTCTATGGGTCCGGTTTACCCGAGGTCACAAAGGTCATGTAGGTCATTCGACCGTCCCCATACCGTGTTCCTGGTGGTTCTCAACAGGATCGGCCTGACAACTCGCAGGGGCAGAAACCTCCCTGGGTCTTGCTTACCCGAATTGTTCCTCAAAAATGCAAGCCACGAGGTAGTAACGCTCTGGCCTTGGGGATTTGATAATGACACTCGGGATTGGCGTGCCACGAGAGGTTCGCACTTTTCCCACATGTACTTCATCCATTGATGCGTTCTGGATCCTCAAAGGTGAAAATACCTGGGTCAGAACACTTTTACCCGGGGGTTTGATAATGACACCCGGGATTGGCGTGCCACGGGCTTGGTGTCCTTTCCAGCTACTGAACACCCATTCACCTCGAGCACATCCCAGGAATATTGAACATGGCTTTCGCATTCAATTAATAAACAAGTAAAGTGGACAAGTTTTTAATTTAAAAGAGAAAGTCTTATTCATATTCATGGGACCTACTGCCCTTCTTAAAACTTTTTGCGGGTCATTTCAAGAGAGACTTTACAATGAGTTTTTTCTGATTCTTGTCTTGCAGTCCGATTACATTCTTCCGGTCTGAACTTGATTCTGAAATTCCCGACCAGGTTAACAAGGTCCCTTTGTGCCGAATACTCTATAAGCATCTCTGGACAATGCATGTCTCTATCGACAACTTGCACCATGTTTTCCTAGTGGTCCGCCTTCAGCTTCTTGTCCCTCACCATCATCCCGAATGACCACCTCATAATAAGCCGGCGACTCTCATGGATACAGATCTAGTGCCCCAGTCATGCATGTTCGCCTGTCGCTCCATGAGGACCATCTCGGTCTTGAAACTGCATATCTGGCAGGTCGAACTACTGCCATAACTTCCTTAGGACGAGCATGTTCGTACGCCAGAGGTAGGGTGCAGATTCTGCTAGCTCCAAGCGTTACATTCCATTCTACGGCTCAGTCCTAATTGGTGATTTCTGGTTACCTTTGTTACATTCCATTCTACAGCTCAAGGAGATGAGTTACAATGAGTGCTTCCTCGGTATCTCAGCATTCCAAGGCTTCTTGAGTCGGGTACCGTCCAGATGCTCCAAAAGATAGGTATCAAACTTAAATATCTTCGCCACTCCATGCGTCACCTCCCACTTTGCATCCAGTGAACTTTCCTCAGACTCCCAAGTAAGCGCACGTATCGTTCAAGTAGTATAAAATATAGATCCCATGAGACTTAATTCCTACTATTGTTATTAATTGTTGATACTATTTATTTACATGTATCTAATTAAAGGGAGAAGATAATGATTGCTTGATTGGTTGGTTGAATGTGGGTTTGCTAAATAATTAAATAAAGTAAAATACAAAAGAAAATACTAAGGAAAATAAACAAAAGACACAAATATCTAGGGTTGTGATTCCACACAATATTTTTATAAAGATGAATTGATTCTCTTATATCGGTGTAATAAATCAGTTTGCTAACCTGGAACACGAAATTATGCAAAAGCCTATGTCGATGGTCAGATGCAAATACCCAGTATAACCCAATTAATCATATGTCTATGTTAACCAAGTTACCTGAATTCATTAAGTTCAAGTTCCAATTGTGGCTACCCCCACCCGAAAGGTATATTCCTATCCTGTAAGGAAATCTATTAAAGGGTTATTTATCCTCAAGGAAGATCATGAGCTATTGAATCTAAGGCTGAACCTAAAATCCATTTTCCAAGTTCATTTTAAGTTTACCATATCAATCTTATTGGTGATCATGCAACAAGAAGCATTAAGCTTAAGATTCAATAAACAAACTAAAGAATTACCCATAATATAATTAAATCAATTATTAAGTATGTTAATATTGTGTTTCATCACTCCCTAGAATAAAAATAAAATATTGGGGGTTATGAGATCCACTTTTAGATATATCACTTTATTATAATATGGAAATTGTCAGTGTTACCCAATTAAGTTGAACCAGCCATAAAGGTGGTGTTATTATTTATCCATAAACCAGCCATATAGACGGTAATTATCTGTCACATAAAGACCGACCTATAAGCAGTGTCACATTATGTTACATAATTAAAACCAGCCATTAAGGCGGTATCAACTTTTAATCCATATTATTAAATTACAATTTTCATATTATAAATTAAGTGAGATTAATCTACCTTTACTATTTCTAATTTAGAAATCTCTCTTATTATAATATATAAATATGTGTGATAATTACCAACAGACTATATAGGCGGTATCTTGATTAAGTCAGATTTAATTAATTCTAACTGACCATATAGGCGGTATCCCATTAAGTCAGGTTAAAATCAATTTAATTAAGTCCAACCGACCAATAAGGCGGTATCCAATTAAATCAGGTTTTTAGATAATTTATATATTATAATTAAGGGAGATTAATCTAAATTATAAAAGTAAAAAGCTTCACCCTACCCCAGCGGTAAATTAACTACTAAACATAAAATAAATTAAAAAATAAATAAATAAATTACTGAAAGTAAAAATGCATAATTAAAAGTGAAGAAAAATAAATTACTGAAAGTAAAAGATGCATAAAATAAAAGTGTAGAAAAATAAATTACGGAAAGTAAAAGTGCTGAAAGTAAATAAATAAAGAAAAATACTTAAATTAAATTACAAAAACTTAAACAAATAAGATACAATCCTTAGTTCCTTATTCGGAACACTGGGAAGGTATGAAAATTCAAATGAAATTCGGCTGAATTTATAGGCACCAATAGGCTTCACACGTCGCGACGTTCACTGATCTTCGACACGTGGCACGCGGCTTCACTGAGATGGTGACACGTGTCCGGCGGCTGTCGGAAGCTGAATTATTAGTGTCGGCAGCATGGGATGATGAAACGTGTACGACGCACGTTAGCATGATTCGTTGTGGTGTTGACACGTGGTAGGTGTATTTTAGCAAATGATGATGATTGTCGGCAGCATGTGATGGTGACATTTGTCCAACGCATGTTAGCAGATTTGATATGATGGTGACACGTGTCCGGTGTATTTTAGCAAAAGCACATGATAGCAGGTTTCTTTGATTTTGACAAGTGTCCGGCGCACGTTAGTGGTCGCAACGCAGAGGTGTTGCGCATCGCAACGCCCAAATTATAATTTTGCCCTTTTTGTTTATTTTTCATTATTTTGGCCCTGATTTGATTCGAGTGAGTCCTGAAACTTTATTTATCTATAAAATAACATAAAAAACATAAAAATGTTCATAAAACTCAAGAAACTATACAAAATATTAGGTCAAATGAGTAGGAAATAGTGATATATTTACCACTCATCACCAGCCTCCATCCTTTCATCGTTCATTTTTTCTAACTTTTACAGTTTCTCCATCATGGCCTTCATGAAGGTCTGGTTTGACTCTCTTTCCTTTCTCATGCTTTCTTCTATTTTTTCCATCCACTCTGTTGTTGAACTCTCCGATGATCTATGGTTCCCGTCTTCTGCCATTGTCTTACTACGCAACTTGCTTTTTGCTTTCTCCCATAGACGGTGCCAACTGTTGATGGGTGATTTTAGTTCCAGGGGCAATTTCGGGATAATGCTCAGGGGACAATCCTCCTCCAACTGTGA